>WNWK01007033.1:0-98504 GCA_009830355.1 Cherax destructor
ACAAAAATATAAGAATAATTGCAGAAATCAGTCACTGGTGAACAATAAAATAAGTTGCAGAAGTGACTAATGCGGCAATAAAAGTTAATTTTCACTGGGAATATGTAGACTGAACACTTTAATTAATTTTTATTGTAAATTAGGTAACTAGTGATATATAACTTTTGAGCAAATGGAAAAAAAAAAAGGTACAATGCATACAACGAAGAAGTGAACAATTACTGGCTGTTGAACACAGAAATCAAGGATCACTTACAGGTATCTGGGTAAGACAGTTCCAGTTCAATGAACACTTCCAGTAATGTGCATGCACTATTTAACTCAGGTTACTACTCATATTTACTAAAGTTAGAAGTCTAACATAAGGTCTAACATAAGCATTCAGACTTCTTGTATGGATGTTAATAATATGGTAAAATAATGGATTGCACAGACAAGCCAGGAGCTGAGTCTCGACCCTGCAACCACAATTAGGTGAGTACACTAATCACAAATTACAAAGATGGGAATAAAGAGAGGTAGAATGATAGGTAATATTGATCACAAAATGTAATTCAATGATAACTTAATCTTGAAATGATAACATTGCACAATGATGGTGAAGACAACCTCCCACACCCAACCACAAATTACATATATACATATACACATACACGGACATATACATACATACATATATACACATACACACACACATACACATATACATACACACACAAAACTAAACTATGTTGCAATGACAATGAGATAAATCACTGTCCGACTTCTTTGGGTCATCCTAGGTAACTCACACGTTACTATGTATGCATACATGTACTCACCTAATTGTGGTTGCAGGGGTCGAGACTCAGCTCCTGGCCCCGCCTCTTCGCTGTCTGCTACTGGGTCTCTGCTCTCCCTGCTCCATGAGCTTTATCATACCTTGTCTTAAAACTATGTATGGTTCCTGCCTCCACTATATCATTCTCTAGTCCATTCCACTTCCTGACTACTCTGTGGCTGAAGAAATGTTTCCTGACATCCCTTTGACTCATCTGAGTCTTCAGCTTCCAGTTGTGTCCCCTTGTTTCTGTGTTCCCCTCTGAAACAACCTGTCACTATCTACCTTGTCAATTCCCCGCAGTATTTTGTATGTCGTTATCATGTCTCCTCTGACCCTTCTTTCCTCCAGTGTTGTTAGTCCTATTTCCCTCAGCCTTTCTTCATAAGACAGACCCTGAGTTGTGGAACTAACCTTGTCGCAAACCTTTGCACTTTCTCTAGTTTCTTGACGTGCTTGACCAGGTGTGGGTTCCAGACTGGTGCTGCATACTCTAGTATGGGCCTGACGTACGGTATACAGTGTCTTGAACGATTCCTTGTTAAGGTAACGGAACGCTAATCTTAAGTTTGCCAGTCGCCCATATGCTGCCGCGGTTATCTGGTTGATGTGTGCTTCCGGAGACGTGCTTGGTGTTATACTCACCCCAAGGTCTTTCTCCTTTGTTGAGGTTTGTAGCCTTTGTCCACCTAGCCTGTACTCTGTCAGCGGTCTTCTTTGCCCTTCTCCGATCTTCATGACTTTGCATTTGGTGGGGTTAAATTCGAGAAGCCAGTTGCTAGACCAGATGTCAAGCTTGTCCAGGTCACTTGAAGTCCTGCTTGGTCTTCATCCGATGTGATTCTCCTCATTAATTTCACATCATCTGCGAAAAGAGACACTTCTGAGTCTATCCCATCCGTCATGTCATTCACATATAGCAAGAATAGCACTGGTCCTAGGACTGACCCCTGCGGTACACCGCTCGTCACAGGCGCCCACTGTGATACCCTCATCACGCACCATGACCGTTGTTGCCTCCCTGTGAGGTATTCCCTGATCCATTCCAGTGCCCTTCCTGTTATACACGCTTGGTCTTCCATCTTTTTACTAATCTCATGAGGAACTGTGTCAAAGGCCTTCCTGCAGTCCAAGAAAATGCAGTCAACCCACCCTCTCTCTCTTGCCTTACCTCTGTTACTTTATCACTAGAACTCCAGGAGGTTTGTTACACAGGATTTGCCTTCCTGAAACCGTGCTGTCTGGCGTTGATTAACCTGTTCTGCTCCAGATGCTCCACCATTCTTTTTCTGATGATTTTCTCCAAGACTTTGCACACTATACATGTAAGTGACACCGGTCTGTAGTTTAGTGCCTCTTTTCTGTCCCTTTTTTAAAGATGGGGACTACGTTGGCCTTTTTTCCATATCTCAGGTAGCTGCCCAGTTTCAAGGGATGTGTTGAAAATTTTGGTAAGTGGCACACTCAGAACCTCAGCTCCTTCCCGAAGGACCCATGGTGAGATATTGTCCGGGACCCATTGCCTTTGAGGTATCAAGGTCACTGAGTAACTGCTTCACCTCCCCTCAGATGTGTGTATACCCTCCAGCACTCGATACATCCCTTGTTGGTGATGCACCCCGTCCTGTCTACCCAACTGCCTCCCTTCCTCCACTGTGAATACTTCCCTAAACCTCGAGTTGAGCTCCTCACATACCTCTTGATCATTACTTGTGAGTTCCCCATCTTCCCTCCTCAGCCTTATCACCTGATCCTTTACTGTTGTCTTCCTTCTGATGTGGCTGTACATCAGTTTCGGGTCAGACTTGACTTTCGATGCTATGTCGTTTGTACTGTTTCTGGGCCTCCCTCCGTACCTGTGCATACTCGTTTCTAGCTCTTCGACTAATCTCCTTGTTTGCTTGGGTTCTTTGCCTTCTGTACCTTTTCCATTCTCTGGCACTCTGAGTCTTTGCCTCCCTACATCTTTGGGTAAACCAGGGGCTCTTTCTTGTCTTCCCATTTATTCTTTTTCCTTTGGGTATAAACCGTTCCTCTGCCTCCTTGCACTTTGTCGCTACGTATTCCATCATTTCATTTACTGACTGTCCTTCCATTTCCCTTTCATGTATGTAAGTGTGGGTGTTTGTTCAATTGTACTTAGATGAACTGGTACCACACGATAGCATCCTTAGGTCTCTTCTATATCTGAGAAACACCGACGAGATGAGTAGCATTCTTGTCCATGAAGCTTGAGTAGGGAGTCAGCTGATGTTGTTTACACCAGCCAGGTGGCCCATGGCAGCGCCACCTGTCGCCGCCACTACAACTAGGACTTTTAAAGCTGGGCGGCAGGGGTGTTAAACTTGTCTTCAGTTCTGTAGCGCCCCAGGAGGCATCAACCGGCTTTACACACAATTTATAGATGTATTAAATTGTAGCAGGGAGGCGGTGAGAGAAAGCAGAACACTGCAATTGATTTGCTGTGGAAAGGGCAGGAGGGGGGTTGTCAGTGGGTGGCACTCGGGGGCGGGCAGCGGTGGGTGGGTGCGTTGTTAGGTGTTGGATGTAGAATGAGCTAGCCTCGGCTCTTAACCCCTTTACTCCACCTCAACGGTTCGAAGAGTAATTAGGGAGAGTTTAGCTGTGAAGGCAGGAACACTCATTCCATCGTAATATAATAACCACTACCAGCACACTGGTGTCTTCTGGCTACCCACCTTCCTCAGCCAGCCACATTAGGCTTACGTTGGTACTGGTCACACTCCTGGTTCAACGAAATCCGCCTTTACTGGATGCTGTTTTAAAGGCGGTGGGCAGAATATACAGGAGAATAGCAGGGGTAACGGAGCGCGCACATTCACCTCTCTTCACATAGTCAATATGGGTGAAAGTCTCAAGCAGGTGATACAGTGCCTCTCAAGGTCACTGACTGAGCCAGACTTCTCAAGAGTTACCAACCACTGCAATACTTGTAAAAATAGTTACTCACTCCAAACTTGCAGAACTTCTAGCACACTTATGCAGGCACGTATGCACACAGGAGACACATTCTTAAGAATGGTGGGTGAGAAATCGTGGAGTGCTGGCAGCAGAACTTACAGGGGCACTCAGGCAAGTATGTGGGCAGGCAAAGTCCGCCTCTAGACCATAGGTAAATAGAGGCGAATGGCTGAGTTCTAAATAGAGGAAGGAGGGGAGGAGGCAGGCGAGAGGTATTGAAGATAGGCCTTGTACAACTTCAAACCAACACTTTCGTTTAACTAGGTAGATCACTAGTCACAGCTCACACAAATCCACATCTATCCTTGACCAGTTTATTAAGAATGAGTAACACCAATGGTTACGGTATTGTTAAATTTTGTGGACTGTATGGGTTAATGTCTGACTGATTGGGGAGAAGGAGGAAAGAGTACAACTTAATATCACTCACCCTTTAACCGTGCCATTGCTGTTCACTTGAAGATCCCGTCATTATCATTCCCACCGTAAACCCACATTCTCCCAACATACCTACTGGCCAGACGGTTGCTAAGACAATAAGAGTACTTACAGTGGGGAAGAAACAACATTCTTGTCGCTATTCTTCGACGGATCTCGGGGTCCTGCTCGGTAGATTATTCTTCCGGCAAGACGATGATGTTGGTGGTTGTTACGGCCCCGTATCTAACAATGGTAGTTAGGTAATTACCTCACCGGCCGGCAGTCAAGGGGTTACGTCATCAGACCTGATGTTTGACTGCCGGGCCGGCTTGACTGACAGTGTCATCGAGACTCTCCCCTAGTCAACACTGGAGAGTCCACCAGCTCACTGTTACACTACTGGAGTTCGCCAGGCAGACCTGCTTGAGAGTTGTAGACTTTCGCAGTGTGGTGCTGGTGACAGGTCTACAGTGCTAACGAGACTCTCCCATATACAACACTGGAGAGTTCACCAGCTCCTGATACACCTAGGGAGTGTACGAGACTCTCCCATATACACTGCTGGAGAGTGTCAGCAGAGTCTCCCTATACAACACTGGAGAGTTCACTAGCTCCCTGATACACCTGGGAGTGTTCAACAGACAGACCTGGAGATTGACTCTTCGTGCTGGTGACAGCCTTAGACTATCTACTGGCTTATTCACCGTACCGACTGTGTTCCTGAGACTATGTACCTGAAAATGGACTGTTGTACCTGAACTTATGTACCTGAAAGTGTGTGACACTGGTAACAGGTGGTGTCTTGTGTGACACTGGTAACAGGTGGTGTCTTGTGTGACACTGGTAACAGGTGGTGTCTTGTGTGACACTGGTAACAGGTGGTGTCTTGTGTGACACTGGTAACAGGTGGTGTCTTGTGTGACACTATGTAGTGTCAGGTATTTAGTGGTGTAGTCAGTCAGAGTTTGTGACGGTGGCACGACACAGGTTGAGTCGTGTATTTGATGTGTGTCATAACGCGGTGAAAAGGTTTTATTAGAGATGGGTTCATGATGCAAGGAAGGTGTCTTATGGGCACAGAGAGAAGGGTGTCGTGTGACACAGAAGAGAAGGCGTGTCGGGTGACACCGGGGGCGTGTCATGTGACACAGAGAACGGGTGTCAGGGGACCCCGTGAGAAGGCGTGCCATAAGACAAAGAAGTATCATGACAAGGTGTGGTAGTGTCCTGCGTGACACTAGAAGATGGTAGCGACTTGACACTACATCGAATACTCGATTTTACTTGTGACTTTTATCTTGTACTGTGGTTTTGTGTAAATAGGTTTTTACACAGATTAATAGATTAGATTGTTTTTATTCAGATTATATGCTTTTATATTAATAATATATATTTAATATAATAAAAATCTGAAATACGAGATTTTACTTAGTATCCCAAACAGTCGTTATTACAAATGCTTCTTTATTTGTAATATGGGGGGTACAGAGTAGCAGGTACAACAGTCCAGGTACATCGTCGCAGGTACATCGTCGCATTTACATCGTAGATTCTGGTGACCTTGCCGCTCTCCTTGTTGTAGGCTATCACCAGCACCACACTGCATGAGTCTGCAACTCTCACGCAGGTCTGACTGGCGAACTCCAGTAGTATGTCAGGGAGCTTGTGGACTCTCCAGTGTTGACTAGGGGAGAGTCTCGATGACACTGTCAGTCAAGCCGGCCCGGCAGTCAAACATCAGGTCTGATGACGTAACCCCTTGACTGCCGGCCGGTGAGGTAATTACCTAACTACCATTGTTAGATACGGGGCCGTAACAGTGGTTGTCCCGATGAGTCAAGAGAAGATTGATCCCTTGAACTCTCTTACGCCCACGAGACCGGGCGTTATTTAACGTGGTTGGTCGGGGTAGTGATTCATATCCTCTCACTAAACCCCTTCAGTAGAGTTTATACGCAACACTTTACACACTATTCACACGTCGGTTTAATGTCCCGTTAATTTACTCTCGTTAGAAGTTGATCCATTAATAATTGTGTAAGATGAACGCTGATCGAAGTGACGCACATTTCCGCCATCAACACCGCCATCAACACCGCCATGACGGCGTCGCTCACTGTTTAACACATTATCACTCTATTATTATAGTTTCTTGGACTTAATGTCCCACATTATGCCGCGAATATTCACAACATTCACTATTGTGAAAAGAGACCATTAACCGCGATTTGGTCGTAGTAAACGCCGATTTCCATCTCCATTATATCCAGAGCCCACCCATCGTTCACCTCCATTCACCTTTATCCCACGAGCGACTACCTCGTATGACCCAGTACCGCGTACCAAGCCACCGTCGCGATGGTTCTTTCCTCATCTCAAGAAAAATACGAACCAACAGCCACACATTAAGAATATTCACATTAGAAAGGCTATCGAGTATAACCTTTCGGAAAATACCAATATTTACCACACTGCGGCCGGGCAGAGTTCGTTGTTAGACGATTCAAATCGAGTCAGTTTGCAACAGGAGTTTCCAGCCCGCCCGGGACTGAACAGCTGTCTTCCTGGTAGGCCGAACCACACTTTCTGTCTCTGGTATCCCCTGGTCTGTGTCGTCTTCAACATCACTCGTGTCACTTTCCCTTAGGGTTTCGTTCACAGTTGATAGAACTCCCTTTAATTCTAAGGGATTAACTTATTAATGGTATGTAAACTCTCTTGGCCTCGACACAACACTTTGACATTCCTGACAACACCCTGAGCGTCTGGATACAATGTTACTACCTTACCCAGAGGCCACAATGTTCGAGGTTGCTCAGTATCAATTAACACAATGTCACCCGGTTGAATATTCTGTCGATTAGCCGCTTCTGACGCACCATAAAAATGTTCACGTAGTGTAAGGAGATACTCTTTACGCCACACATTAGACCAGTGATTAATTACTTTATTTAACATCTTAAATTTATCACTTAATACTGTCACATTATTATAATCTTCATCAATTTCCTCAGGATTATCTCTATAGATAGGTGCAGCTTCTAGTTTCCGTCCACATATCAAGTGAGAAGGAGTCAGTACTTCTGCGTCGGGAGTATCAATTATGTACGAGAGAGGACGATTATTTATCCGATTCTCTGCCTCCACTAATACTGCCCTAACTCCTCCAAGTTAATTCGTTTCCGGTGTAGTACTTTACGCAGACACCTCTTCACTGTACCTATCAGTCTTTCATACAATCCCCCTTGCCAAGGGGCCCTGGGAGCTATAAACTTCCAGCCACACCCTCGCTGATTTAACAGAGACTGTACTTCATTACTATCATTTAATTCCCTCAAATGTTGCGCTCCCGCTACAAAGTTAGTGGTATTATCTGAAATCATGAGTCTCGGACAGGATCTCCTAGCTGCAAATTTACGAAACAGCTGTATGAACTGTTCTGCAGACAAATCCTGTGCCACTTCTAAGTGTACTGCCTTTGTAGCGGTACAAGTGAATAGACACACATACACCTTTAACGGAACACCATCTGCAGTACCCGTTAAAATGATGGGGCCACTGTAATCCACACCGGTTACATCAAATGGCTTTTTTAACTGCACTCGTTCCTTGGGCAATGGTGGAGGTCCTGGATACATATAGGTTCTGGCATCCACTCGACGGCACACTACACATGTCTTGATGACTCGTTTCACACTCTGTCGTCCTTGAGGGATCCAGAAAGTTTCCCTAATACAATTTAAGGTATCTTGTACTCCACCATGCATCACATTTTTATGGGCATTTAATACAATTAAAATTGTCAGAGGATGAGTCTTGGGCAGCAAGATAGGGTGTTTAGTATATTCACCCAATTCAACATTTTGCAATCTGCCTCTACACTTGATTACGTCATCCTCCAAGTATAGCCCCAATTTCTCTATTATTGAACCCTTCCCAAGTTTTCCATCCCTTAGCAATTTAATCTCCTCTCCATAGATTTCTCCTTGTACTCTCTGTACCCAGTATTTCAGGGATGAGGAAAATCATACGGGATATTCATCTTGTTTATGAATTTAAACACCAACTTCGTGACATTAATCTGGAATCTGGAATTCATTACCAGTAAATATCAAGTTAACCTTGTCGGAAAATCAATTCAAGACTCTTCTCAAAAGTCACCTACTCACCCTATACTAAATACTCATACTGTAACAAACTTCCAAACCCAATATTATTTTACTTAAGAAGATCTCATTTTGATATGTTCATCCTCCTTAACACTTGTTGCAATCTCATATCATCATATTGTCATTTAAAATCTTATAGTATCATCATTTTCTTAATTCGAAATAAAATATATACCTAGATGAAACTCTAAAAACTATTTCTAGTATTGTTATTATACTAGTATAGCATCAACATACTGTAATTTGAAATAAATTCTACAACTAGATTAAACTCAACCAATTTCTCTTGTATTGTCTTTAAATAGTATGTATAACCATTTAATAATTTAAATAATATAGAACTAGAATAAACTCAATCAATTTCTTTAGCATTAAGTACTTAGTGAATAAGTCTCTAGAATAAACTGCCCCTAATGCCATGGCATGCCAGTGGCTCTCCTTGCATTACAGTTTTATATTTGTATTATATTTGTAACTACCAATAACATTGTACACTTGTAACATGCATTGAAATAAAAATTATTATTATTATTATTATTATTATTATTATTATTTATATCAATGGCTAAGGAGGGACCGAGGACTGGAGCCGTGTTCACAGTAATTTCCACCGGAGCAATATGCGCCTTTTGAACAGGCCAGTTACTTTTATCCACCAACCAACTGGGTCCCTTAAACCATGATAAAGTCTTCACAAATTTTACATACGTCAACCCACGAGACAAGAAATCAGCTGGGTTCTCTGCCCCGGGAATATGGTTAAAAGTTAACTTATGTTGACCCAAACTGTCATATTTCTCTTGCATCTGGTTAATTTCTGCGACTCTATTTTGCACGAATATAATCTTGCTGGTTCCGTTGGGATCCACTGCAAGGATACCTCATTATCAGACCAAATTAGGTGTCACTAATATTTATCTCCGGCAATTTACTCCGTATATAATCAGCTAATTTGACACCCACATAAATGGCGGTTAATTCCAACTGAGGTAAGGTACGTAATTTAATTGGAGCCACTTTAGCTTTAGACATGACAAGAGAAATATCTTTATCACATTGAAAATAAGCGACTGCTCCATACGCCAATTTAGAAGCATCGCAAAAATATGGAGTATATGATTCCCTTCTTGAACTGCCACCGGCGGGAACTCCAACATTGGAATTTTCTCGTAATCACCAATTAATTCTTCCCACCTGTTAACGAATTCCTCAGGTAGGGTTTCATCCCAAGCACAATTCTGCTTCCATGCCTCTTGTACCAACAATTTCCCTCGGATTGTAAGAGGCGCCACTAAGCCTAGTGGATCGAAACATTTTGAAATTTCAGCAAGTAGGACTCTCTTAGTTAATTTATTTGGCATACTATAATTATTAGGCTTTAACGATATCAAGTCTCTCTCAGTATCCCAAGTCAGTCCCAATACATTGCTACACTCAGATACTCCATCTCCGGGATTGTCTTTATTTATTCGGTCCTTTAACCTGGACGAATTACTGTTCCACTCCCTGAGAGTCATATTTGCACCTTGCATTATGTCATTAGCCCCTTCATATATCTTCATTAGCTCCTCTTCAGTTGACGTCACACCCAGGAAATTGTCCACATAGAATTGTTTACTCATTATTTCACTCAGTGGACCACCTGCACGTTTAAGATGCGCATTTATCGTCGCCTGAAGTAAGAACGACTAGAAGTAGCCCCAAATAAGACACTTCTGAATCTGAAGGTTTTCAGCGGACTAAGTGGATTGCTAGGATCCTCTGGCCACAGAAATCTTGTGTAATCCCGATCCGTTTCTTGCAATCCCACTCTCAGGAAAGCTTTACTTATATCTGCCGTAAAGGCATAATTATTAACTCTGAAATTCAACAACACATCTCCCAATTTCTCCGTCAGCGACGGACCTGTCATTAAACAATCATTCAAACTAGGTACATTTTTATTACCCTGGCACTACAATTAAACACGATCCTCAAAGGAGTGGTTTTCGAATCCTTCTTCACTCCGTGATGAGGTAAGTAGTGGCCATGAATATTGGCTTGCTCAGGGGTACCTCTTCTATGAACTGGTTAATTAACTGTTCATTAATGATCCCATTATAAGCAGTCAGCAATTCTGGTGTCTTACTCAATTCGTGGAGCTGGGCCTTTAACTGACCATACGCCATCCGGTAATTAGTGGGTAGTTCCGGATGGTTTAGCTTCCATGGGAGTCGCACCCAGTATTGTCCAGACTCGAATTTAACATCCTTCAGGTATTGTTCCTGAGTGAAGGAATCATCTGGACTTTCTTCATTTACATTAATCCCAATACTGTCCAGTTCCCACAATTTGTGCACTGGTTCAACAGCATTCTCTATTGAAGAATATGTACACTGGGGTGACGTTTCATGAGTAAGACACACAGTGACTGCATTTACGGCTTCCTCCAGTCATTCATTACTGCGAGGAAGCCTGCCATAAATTACATGGCCTGTACTAGTGTTGAGAAGAGTGACACCGCATCTCTTCGTCATACCCTTCACAAAGGCTGCATAATAGTCGCTGCCTATTAATACACCTATTGGTCCCACAGAGTCATTATTGACCACTGAGGGTGCCAGTTTCACATTATTCTGTGAGAGTCTCTGCGTGGTGGCATTAAGACCCACAGTGGAGATCTCCGGTAGTCTATCCACGACTACTGCATTAACTGGTCTTCTCTCTGCCCAGACCGACGTTTATATAAACCGTGTCATATGACTGGGCCCTTTTATCTGAGAGAAAACCCGACAATTTTAATGTGGTAGGATCCTCCTTCGTACTTTCATCCCATTAAGGCAACTGCGCTTTATGAAAGTACGTTGTGATCCCTGATCTAACAACGCTGTTACGGTCTTGGATTTACGCCATTTACCTTTAACTGTCATATCCAACACAGGTAGTGCTACTTCAGCTAAACCATTACGAACGTTAGCTGCAAGTTTTACGTGCGCCACTGTAGTGTCGGGGTGATTATCCTTACCATTACTAGGATTACACCCGCTCTTACACATCACTATGTGGTGCCTGCCATTATTGCATTGGTGACAAGTATTCAGTTTGGTCTGGCAATCCCTCACATTATGATTACCAAGACATCGAATACACCGGTCCAGTTCATCCAATCTCTTCACTTTCGCCTCCCAAGAATTGTAGGTAACGCAAAGTTTAGAGAGATGGGTTTCATTACAGAAGAGACAGTCTCTCTTCTCTTGGCTCGACAGCTTACCCCCCGGGTTACCCTTATTGGGGTGTTTATTCTTTCTGTCTTGTTGTGACGTACCACTATTACTGGTCCCGGTCACTTGATATGTGCCAACATAACCCTTTTTAGTGGTCGGGTTGTAACTATTACCATTGGGATAATTTTTTCCTTTGTGGAACTTAGTTGATGACTCGACGTCACTATGACCGGTATTCTTAAAGGTAGGGGGCTGGCTAGTTTGCAACTGAACAATTAATTCTTGCAAACCTATCCTTATTTCCTCCAACCCAAAGTAACCTTTATGATACTTGTTAGACAACCACTCTATCGTCTTATGGTTCAATTGAGGTTGTATCATCCCACTCAAGATTTTGAGGGTGCTCTCTAGTTTAATCCGAAATTGTTGCAAGCTTTTATAGTTGTGCTCTGGAGTTTTTAATTTAACCAGCGTAGTTATTAGATCCAGTCTACGCTGTTCCGTATTACCATAGGTACTCTTTAACAGACTAACAGCTTCTGTATAAGAGTCGTTTATATTGGGGGAAGGCCTGAATGAGAATGAGGGCATCTCCCTCAATTGTCCCTTTAAATAAATCAACTTATTAACATGTTCAAGATCATTCCTATCATGTACCATTGCCTTAAAAATGGACCAAAATTCCTCCCAGCTGTCTCCTGGCTGGAACGACAGCAATTGTACCTCTGGGAGTTTGGGGAGGGACATCTTATTTACTGTGCGAGGCTGGCCCACTAAGTTATTTACACTCTTTGTACTGTGCAAAGCCCTAGTTTTACAGGACAGAATATGTTCCTCCACTTCATAATATTGCTCAAACAGTGTTTCTATTTCATCATTATCTGTACAATTCTCCATAAGGTCCTTTTCATATTCCTTAAACCACAACTTGTATGACTCATATTTACTATCTAAGGAGTCTAAATACAATTTTAATTCATCTGGGTCCACTGTACCTTGATCCATGAACTCCATGCACTTATTGAGTGCCTTTGTAACATGACCCTTACGAGCTTGTAACGAGGCTTTCTTTGCTTTAAGATCCCTGGGCTTGACACTCCCAGCAGTTTCATTGGGTCCAGCCATGGTTATAGGATTAATAACCACTGATGTCACAAATTAAATAAATTGTTTATAAAGGTGATTATCAAACCTTACTTTTGCACATATCGTAGCCACGCCTGGGCTGCAATTAATTGGACTAATTATTACAATTCACCCCACAATTAATTAATCTGTGTACTCTATACTCACTTTCTACAATCAGTCACTTAATTATTAAATAATTAATTCAATAATGATTAATTCACTAATCACCTCCGGTTCAGGAAGGACCAACGGGCGATGTGGGGAATTAAGAGATTACCTGTCTGGGCTTCACCGCCACTTACAACAAAATAATCTCCCGGGGAGTGGACCGACTAGTATAATTTTACCGCGGTTACCCCCGTTGAGGCGTGTGAGAAAACTTGCCCCACTCCTGGTCACATTTAAGGGGACCCTTCGATATTCTCACTCTAAATCCACATCTATCCTTGACCAGTTTATTAAGAATGAGTAACACCAATGGTTACGGTATTGTTAAATTTTGTGGACTGTATGGGTTAATGTCTGACTGATTGGGGAGAAGGAGGAAAGAGTACAACTTAATATCACTCACCCTTTATCCGTGCCATTGCTGTTCACTTGAAGATCCCGTCATTATCATTCCCACCGTAAACCCACATTCTCCCAACATACCTACTGGCCAGACGGTTGCTAAGACAATAAGAGTACTTACAGTGGGGAAGAAACAACATTCTTGTCGCTATTCTTCGACGGATCTCGTGGTCCTGCTCGGTAGATTATTCTTCCGGCAAGACGATGATGTTGGTGGTTGTCCCGATGAGTCAAGAGAAGATTGATCCCTTGAACTCTCTTACGCCCACGAGACCGGGCGTTATTTAACGTGGTTGATCGGGGTAGTGATTCATATCCTCTCACTAAACCCCTTCAGTAGAGTTTATACGCAACACTTTACACACTATTCACACGTCGGTTTAATGTCCCGTTAATTTACTCTCGTTAGAAGTTGATCCATTAATAATTGTGTAAGATGAACGCTGATCGAAGCGACGCACATTTCCGCCATCAACACCGCCATCAACACCGCCATGACGACGTCGCTCACTGTTTAACACATTATCACTCTATTATTATAGTTTCTTGGACTTAATGTCCCACATTATGCCCGGCGAATATTCACAACATTCACTATTGTGAAGAGAGACCATTAACCGCGATTTGGTCGTAGTAAACGCCGATTTCCATCTCCATTATATCCAGAGCCCACCCATCGTTCACCTCCATTCACCTTTATTCCACGAGCGCGACTACCTCGTATGACCCAGTACCGCGTACCCAAGCCACCGTCGCGATGGTTCTTTCCTCATCTTAAGAAAAATACGAACCAACAGCCACACATTAAGAATATTCACATTAGAAAGGCTATCGAGTATAACCTTTCGGGAAAATACCCAATATTTTCCACAGTGGATTTGAGACTTGGTATGTATATAACAATGCTAATGTTATTTTATCACGGAAGGTATTCGTGTAATTATCTTTAGTTATTCTACAAAAAAATAAAGTTCCTCAGTTTTTGTTATATGAAAATATCTTGCCCTTTACTCCCACTCAAATCAAAAATTATTTGGTATATTGCAAATTTCTCTTAGTGCAAATTTAAAACTATCATTGTTTTATGGTTCCTGTCAATATTATTGCATTTACTTCAATAATAAATGGTGGGCTTCATCAAATAGGTCAATAACTTGCTTCCGAGATAGCGCGTGAAACGCCTCCGGGCTCGGAAATATTTTTTTTTTCGCGAAAATCGGTGTAGTTTTAGTGTCTAGTGGTGTTGTAGAGTTGTTATCCCCTCCAATACACCGTTTTTTCTTACTCAATGTCCGTCTATGTCATAGAAGACGAAATGATGAAGGGGAAATAATTTGATATCGAAAATCCTGGAAGTACAGTCGCCTTGTTACGGCCTATTTTATTAGTTCTAGTGTATATATCATGTTTATATGTGTTTTTTAGTGTTTATTTAGTCATTTTAGATGATATTAGATGATATTACCGTAATAAGAAAAAAGATTCCTGGCACCCGGGAGTAGCCAGAGCGAAAATGCTGGAGCGCATTCCTGATTGGCTCCCACTACTCGGGAAGCTCCACCCACACTCATATAAGAACATAAGAACATAAGAATGGAGGAACACTGCCGAAGGCCTACTGGCCCATACAAGGCAGGTCCTTATCAAAACCACCACTATCTAAGAATTTACTCCTGTACTCACGACACTAATCAAACCCAGCCCCTCCCTCTCATATATTTGTCCAATCTCTTTTTAAAGCCACCCAAGGTCCTGGCCTCTATCACCCTACTCGGAAGATTATAACATTAAAATAAGATAAGATAAGATTTCTTCGGATTTTTAACCCCGGAGGGTTAGCCACCCAGGATAACCCAAGAAAGTCAGTGCGTCATCGAGGACTGTCTGTCTTATTTCCATTGGGGTCCTTAATCTTGTCCCCCAGGATGCGACCCACACCAGTCGACTAACAACCCAGGTACCTATTTGCTGCTAGGTGAACATGACAACAGGTGTAAGGAAACACGTCGAAATGTTTCCACCCGCCGGGAATCGAACCCGGGCCCTCCGTGTGTGAAGCGAGAGCTCAAGCCACCAGACCACCTATTGCTACAAGTAATAGCAATAAAAAAACGGAAAAAAAAACGAAAAAAATTACGGAATGCAAGCAGTCATGTTGGTGGCGCAGATGTCACCATACATGATATAAATGGCTGTAATTCCTTGTAGAAACATCGTAGAACATTGATTCTGGTACCATTGTGTAGCCAGAGAGTTAAGCTATTTTTCTATACCAATAACTCAATTTTCATATTTTTTCGAATATTTTTTCGCTCGCTGCGAGAGACGGTTACCCCGCCCCTTCAGGCAGCAACAGGAGTGCAGAAGGAGGCTTCCTGCCCTTGGGTAGGCAGCCACCGACGCACCAATCCTGATGGTGAAGATGAAGACGAAGGTCCAGCAGCACCCCTCTAAGGGAAAAGTCACTCCCAAACACAAGGTAATTAGAGGCGAAATCGATGATGCACAGGCGAGATCGTTGGCTTGAAGTGTGATCGTTGGCCTCCTGTATGATTGATGTGAGGAACTAAGGGACACAAAGAACGAATCGAATAAGTTCAGGTAAGATCCCAATGGGATGAGCGGGGAAGACGGTACAGACGAAGAATAGCTCTGGAGAGGAGTCTTCTTAGTCGTAGAAATAGAGCCAGGGCTTAACCCAGCAGCTAAGGCGATCGTGGGGCAGACTTGAGAACAGGAATAGCAGGCTCTCCTGTTGGTGAGACTTCTGTGGGGTGAGCGGGGAGGACGGGACAGGCTAAGATTAGCGCTAGAGAGGAGTGTAGATATTGAGCCAGGGCTTAACCCAGCAGCTAAGGCGAAAGTGGGTCAGAGGGGCGAACAGCTCAAGGTACCTGACATAGAATCAAAAGGTTATTTGTAAATAGGGTTAGGAGCAGGTTCATACAAGGAATAGAAAAGGTTGTGTTGGTTTGTGGGTCTACGAATGTTTTCGTCAAGGAGAGAGGTCCAGTAGTCATGTCGTGTCTCAAGTTTGTCTATCTGTCTGTCACTGAGAGTCTTCCAGTACAGATTCAGCGCAGGGATGTCTAACTGGGCATGGAGAGACTCGCTTGTGGCGAAGTCCTCCCATCTGACATCAAGCACCCAGCGCAGAGCCTTGTTCTGGACACGCTGCAGTTTAAGTAAGTTTGTTTTGGCTGCAAGAGAGAGGGCTAGAGGAGAGTAAGTTATCAGCGGACGTATTAGGGATGTGTAGAGGTGTAGTTTGGTGCGTTGGGAGGCATGTTGCAGCTTGTAGAGGCCCACAAGGGCCTTGCTAGCTACTGCATGCTTTGAGTGAATGTGTCTGTTTAAGCAAAGGAGGTAGTCAAGATTAATGCCAAGGACTGTGACAGATTGTGTGATGGGGATGTAGGTGCGGGTGTCAGCTGTTCTGAGCTCGACAGGTAATGGAGGATCACGTTTCCTATAGTTAAAATATGTAATGCTGGATTTAGCTGCATTGGTTTTGATCCTCCATTTTTGTTCCCAGAAGGCAATCCTGTCGACCTCATTCTGTGTTTTGTGTGAGAGTGTATCTATATTGGCGTGAGTGGTGAGTTGTGTAATGTCGTCTGCATAGGCTAGTGTGATGGAGTTGTGGTATACAGGTGTTGGAATGTCGTTAGTGTATAAAATGTAGAGGGTAGGGGAGAGGACAGATCCCTAGGGTACTCCAGCATTTAGTGTGAAGTAGTCAGAGTAGCAGCCTTGGAATTTGATTCTCATGGTGCGGCCGTCAAGGAAGTTGCAGAGGAGTTTACGAGTAGTGAGAGGCAGGTTAAAGTTAGTGCAGAGTTTGTGTTTGAGCCCTACATGCCAGACAGTGTCAAAAGCTTTTCAACGTCTTTCCAACCAGGGCTGTCCTGTTTCTTTGTTTTGTGTTTATGTGGATGTAGTTGAGAATGATGTTAATGGCATCCTGTGTAGATCTGTGAGTTCTGAAGCCAAACTTGCCGTTAGAAAGAAGTGAGTTGTGTTCCAGGTATCTGCGAAGACGATGGTTGATGAGTTTTTCAAAGAGTTTTCCTAATGTTTCGAGGAGGCTGATAGGGCGATAGTTTCTAGGGTCAGAGTGGTCTTTATTGGGTTTGGGAAGGAGGATAGCGGTAGCAGCTTTGAAGAGTGAAGGGAAGTAACCAGAAGCAAGAGAGGCATTGAGTAATGATAGAGTCAGGAAGGTGTTTTAGGATAATATGGTTTAGGCCAGAGGCACCAGGAGCCTTGGGAGGAAGGTGTCTGAGGAGAGTTTTAATGTCTGTGTTGGTGAAAGGAGTGTCGAGTTATTGGGAGGAGGTAAGGGAGTCCAGATGGATGTGGCTGTCTGGTGTTGTTTCGTGTGTGTGTGTAGTGTTCCAGTGTTCTATGTTCTGAATGTGTTGGATGGCGTTAGGGTGGGGTGGGTGAGGGTGGAAGATGTTCTCCCAGATGTGTTTGAAGATGTTTGTAGCAGCCTGCGGATCTGAGATGTGTGTGTTGTTGTGGGTGATGTGTTTGAATTTGTTGGCTTGAGTGGTACCTCTGATTTTTTTTGATAAAGTTCCAGAAGGCTTTGGAGTTTTTAATTCGCTGTTTGTCTGCTTGTAGTATGAGCTGTGACCAATGAGAGTTGTGGTCTTGGTCTAGACTGTGTAGAATGTTGTTTCTGAGGTAAGTGAGATCTAATCGGACTTGGTTAAATCTACGTGTGTTGTAGAGGAAGCGGTTGTGGTAGCAGATAATTAATCTTCTTGTTCTGATTGAAGGTTTGAAAGAATAACGAGTGGTGTGAGTTTTCTTTGGTATTGCGGAGTTGGCTGCTTGTGTAATGGTGTCTTGGATGAGATCAAGTTGAGTGTCAATGTCAGAGATAGGTTTGTTGTTGTAGTCATAGGTGAGGTTAGTATTATCTATATGTTGTTTGAAAGCATCCCATTCAGCGTTCTTGTAGGAGAAGGAAGGTCTGGCTGGGATGAGGATAGGGTTGGAAGAGATGTGTAAGATGACTGGAATGTGATCAGAGCCTGTAATAGGGCCAGGTGAGATGTAGTGTTGGAAGAGAGAGCTAGCTCGGTTTGCAAGAATGATATCGGGTTTGCCTTGGCCCATGTGGTTGTAGAAGGTGTTGAAGTCTGGGCCGAGGTGAATTAGGTGTTTATGGTTTGTGAAGTTGAGTAATTGGTGACCAAGTTGGTTGTTACTGGTGTGATGAAAGGCGTTGTGCTTGACATTCATGTCAGCAAGTAGGTATGTTGGTGTGTTGGTGTAGTTGAAGACTAAGGAAAGGTCGTGTATGTTGAGAATAGTGTTTGGGCGAGCATAGGTAATGAAGAAGATGAAGGGGCCAAGTGGGTGTGTATTCTGACCGCAAGACAGTGTTGCTGAATAAAAGGGATTGGGAGAAATTCATGTTTTATGTTGGATTTGACAAGGATGGCAACCCCATCATGGGGATCGTAGGGGGACTGAAGTGCAGTATAACCATAATGACGGATACGTTGAGGGGCTTTGAGGCAGGTGCTGTTAAGTAAGACAATATCTGGCCTCTCTGCTTCAAGGAGTTCGGCCAGTAGGTGTCTAATTATAAAGTAAGAACGTACGTTGAACTGAATCACCTTAAACATGATTTAATGGTTTCGTCGTAGCAAAGTTAATGTCTGGGGAGGAGTTTAGATTAAAGCCGGTGATAGGGGTGCCATCGGTGGATGTGTGTTTGTGGGTGTTACGGACCCGCTTCCTGGAGGGGGAGGAAGAGATGGATCTGCTTTTATGTGCTTTGGTCTGTCTGTCAGAATTTGGGGCAGGTTTAGGATTGAGTGGATTTTGTCTGGAGGAGGTGGAGTTGGACCTGGATGAAGTCTTGGATGTGGTGGATGAGAGTGGGCGAGGTGGATGCAGAGGAAGTGGAAGCTTTGGTAAGGGATGAGGTGGGGGAGGGGTGGTCGTGGGCACCAGGAGGGTGTTGGTGGGAAGGGTTGATGTGAAGAGAGGTGGGGGAGGAGGAGAGCTGGTGGGGATAGGAAGAAGGGTGATGAGAGAGAGGTCGGAGGGAGAGGTTGGAGGGGGCTTAGAAGAGAAGCAGGAAGGAGGGATAATTAGTGGGGGAAGATTGTTAGCATTCAAGATTAGGTTAAGGATATGTGAGTAGTCTGTTTGGTAAGTTTGAGAGATTACCATCGCAGAGTAAGCAGCAGTGGCGACTTGACAGTTAGTTTTGTAGTCTATTGTGGGTATAGGTGTAGGTGGAGAGGTGCTTGTAGTCTGTGTGTTGGTGTTTGATGTGTGTAGAATAGAGAAAGGATTTGGGGAAGAAGAGGTAGACCAAGTGCGTGGAGTAGCTCAGGCATTGTGAGTGGGGGAGGGAGGTTTGGTAGGGGAGAGGGGTGCAGGGAAGGGGTTGGGGAGGGAGGGGGGTTGGCTTGCTCTGAGGGAGGAGAGAATGTCTTTTCTAGTAGGGCAGGAATTTGCAACTGCAGTGTGTGACCCGCCGCAGTTAGAACATTTAAGGGAGAGGTTGCAGGTATTCCAGAAGTGGTCAGTTCCTGAACATCTGGAGCAGATTTGATCAGATGTACATGTATTTTTGTCGTGTCCGAATTTGTAGCATTTTAGACATTGTGTGATGGGGTGGAAGTTTGGAGTGAAGAGAGTGTTTGGAGGAATGCGGATAGTCTTGGCAAGGATTCCTTGGTTGAAGAGAATAGAGGCGTCAGAAGGAGTTGAACAGCGTATTTTGAGGATGGTAAAGTTATCAGGTCTGTAAATATCGTCAACAGAGACTTTGTTCTTAGTACTGATGTCTTTGATTAAGTCTTCTTTGTCTGTGTCATAGGCAGTCAGGAGAGAATAGTCTACATGTTTAGCAATGACCGTACTTTTGGCACGGTGCTCAGGAGTCCAAATAATAGTGAAGCCGGCGTCTAGCAGTTGTTGTCTGGTCGAGGTTGAGGTGTACGTTTCGTAGGATTGTCTGTCAAGAAGGAGTTTGAAGCCTGAGTGTGTCTTAAAGATTTTAAGTTGAGGTTCACCCGTGATCTGGAATAATAAATTTTCAGGATGGTTAGTGGCATCAGAATTAGAGTATTTGAGGTTCAGCGAGAAAGAATTGGTTTTGGAAGAGGTAGGATAGGCCTTAGAGGCAGGAGAGGGCGGTAGAGGGGGAGTGGGAAGGGGGAGGGAGGTGGAAGGCATCGAAGGCATCATCTAGTTGCGTAAAGATGTGGCGGTGACAGATGGCCAAATCTGTGCGGCAAGTACGTGTGGAGTAATAGACACGCGTACTTGCCTGGCTATTACTTTAATTAAAGTTTGCTTGTAGAGTCTGACACTGGAGGCGCAGGACACTGAGGAGGTGAACTGTAGCTTGGTGGGGCACTGTATGCCCTGAGAGGAGAGCCAACACTGGCTTGAGCGGCGAGGAGAGGCACCACTCGCTGTAAGGCTTGGAGACTTCAGGCAGCAACAGGAGTGCAGAGGGAGGCTACCTGCCCTTGGGTAGGCAGCCACCGACGCACCAATCCTGGAGGCGCAGGACACTGAGGAAGTGAACTGTAGCTTGATGGGGCACTGTATGCCCTGAGAGGAGAGGCACACTGGCTGTGAGCGCCTGTATGGCTTGGAGACTTCAGGCAGCAACAGGAGTGCAGAGGGAGGCTTCCTGCCCTTGGGTAGGCAGCCACCGACGCACCAATCCTGATGGTGAAGATAAAGATGAAGGTCCAGGGTAATTGGAGGCGAAATCGATGATGCACAGGCGAGATCGTTGGCCTGGAGGTAATCAGTCCCTCGGACTTGGAGTTGGAGTTGGCTAAGATTCATACAGGGAAAGTTGTGTATAGTCGCCGTCTGGTTAAATCCTCCCTTATACACAACTTTCCCTGTATGAATCTTAGCCCTGGCTTTGTCTCTGTTGATGCTTTCCTCTCTCATTACATTGTTAAATGCTCTAAACTTCAGAACACCCGTGACTTAACCTGATTCCTTCCCCTTTCATCTCTTCCCCCTTCTCCTTTTTTCTCCTATGGGTTTTCCTTTCTTTCTTTCCTTTGCCTTGTTTTTGTCCTTCATTTTATTCGCCTTTCTTCCCTGTGTTCTCGTTCCACCCTTGCGGGCCGCTAGCCTCATTGCAGTGCTCCTTTCCTAGAATATGACTGTCTCCACTACTACTATTACTACTACTACTACTTCCACTACTTACTTCATCATTACCCCACTCTCTTGTACCCTCCCCTGTCTGCCTGCCTATAAATACCCTTCCACTGTCTCTGTGTGTTAGTGTGACTTTGTAAATGGTCCAAGTCGGGCCGAAACGTCGTCGTAAGCTCCTCTCTTTGTGCGGGTTGTGTGTGTACTCATTAGGTACTCAGGCACTCAGTAGGTACTCAACAGGTGCTCAGTAGATACTCTGTAGAAAGTAAGTACTCATTAGTCGCCCAGTAGGTACACAGGTGGGAGGGACTTTTCTCAGCTGTCGTATCTGAGCTCCTCTGCAAAGACAGTGATTATGTATGAGTGTGGTGAAAGTGTTGAATGATGATGAAAGTATTTTCTTTTTGGGGATTTTCTTTCTTTTTGGGTCACCCTGCCTCGGTGGGAGACGGCCGACTTGTTGAATATATATATATATATATATATATATATATATATATATATATATATATATATATATATATATATAAAACTTCCTTTACTGCTATTATTATAAATTTTTCTTTGTGATAGTTTTGTGAGTTTACTAAGCTGCGGTAAGTAAGCGAAAGTGTTATATGTATGGTATGAAAGATAGCCAGTAAGTAGCACACCTTTATTAAAACCAGTTTTTGCTGACACTGAGTAAAATGTAGTGTTAATAAAGTGTTATTCTACGTATGTTTATTTTGAAGTATTCATGTTAATGTGTCAGCAGGCGACTGATGGAGGATCGATCATCATCACCGTGGTCACTAGTGCTGACACTGGCCTACATGTTTGCTGCCTCAGTCACCCCAGCTGGCACTTTCCACACATTAAAATTGGCTCTCCTGCTCTCACTCGCCTCTTGCTCCTCAGATAAGGTAAGTGTCACCTCGTGCTTTATGACCACACTAACTTTCTTATATACATCTATGGAGATTTAGCAACCAGTATTCTTTTAAGACTTGATTGTATCAGATTCCACCAACTGTGTCAAACTTTGATGAGTCCGAGTGTTTTTCTTCTCCTGGAGCCCGGCCATGGGCCAGGCTCGTCTGGTGTTTGCATAGTCAACCAGGCTGTTGCTGGTGGTGGCCCGCTGTCCTACATATCTATCACAATTTGATTAATCTGGCACCTGGTGAAAAGACCTGTCCAGTTTCCTCTTGAAGATTTCTACACTGTCCCAGAAGTGTCGCTTAAATATTGTGTTGAACATTACTTATGGCCATATATAAGGTACATTACAATTTTTTTTTGTGAACAAAATCATGACTATAAATAACTTATAACCGTTATAACTAGTTACCAATAAATGACACATGTTATTCCTGGTAACAGCCTGGGTTAAGACCGTAATAAACAGCATATAACTACTACCAAGTTATTATTCCAGAATCTCTCGCAGATCAGATATTATTCAGTATTAACTTTTGGTAAGGTATGAATCAATATTACTCAAACAGCAGTTGAAATTCATATATATTAGAATAATAGTTTAATGTGATGTTGTATGCACAATAATAGTAGGGAATATTCCAACCATTATTCTATATTAACACATTTATAGATCAAACGTATATATTATTTTGATTTGGAGTACATAAACTTCAACCAAATATGTGTTCAAGAGGTAAGGTCAGCAAAACCTTGAACGAGGCAGTTCATTCTGGACCTTGGAGGTAATTATATAACTAGAGACCAAGTTCTACAAGGGGTGCCAGTGTTTAATTACAAGAAGCACTGCTGGAGATAGAATACAACCCAGAAAGCAGCTACCACGAGAGTCCACAGAAATAATAACAAATATTACTGCGTCCAGGCTCGGCATTGTTAATTCTGACTACGTGGACAGGCGTAGATATTGGGCAGGAACCAAGCTGCTGGTGAGTATGTTAGCCACTTCTTATCATACATTATCACCACTGTATTCTATTACCTCAGTGAATATGACAATTCACAGGCCACAAGACGACTGCAGTCTCATCCTATTTCACAACGAAGCTGCTTTCCATCATAAGAACCAAGACAGGGTAGAGGTGAACAAGATGGCGGTAGTGTGAAGAGCGTAAAACCGACCACTACTGTGTAATGGGTCAACCCATTACGATATACCAGGATGGATAATGAGAACCTTCAAAACTAGGGATGCTAAGCCCATGATGACACTCTTCAGGTCACTTTTTGTATCTAGGCTGGAATATTACTGCACACTAACAGCACATTTCAAGGCAGGTGAAATTGCTGACCTAGAAAATGTACAGAGAACCTTCATGGCACACATAACTGCGATAAAACACCTCAATTACTGGGAACGCTTGAAGTTCCTCGACCTATAATCCCCGGAACGCAGGCGGGAGAGATACATGATTATATACACTTGGAAAATCCTAGAGGGATTAGTACCAAATTTGCACACGAAAATCACTCCCTATAAAAGCAAAAGACTCGGCAGGTGATGCAACATCCCCCCAATGAAAAGCAGGGGTGCCACGAATGCACTGAGAGACAACACAATAAGTGTCAGGAGCCCAAGACTGTTCAACTGCCTCCCAGCATACATAAGGGGGATTACCAATACACCCCTGGCTATCTTCAAGAAGGCACTGGACAGGCACCTAAAATCAGTACCTGATCAGCCGGGTTGTGGTTCGTACGTCAGTTTACGTGCGGCCAACAGTAACAGCCTGGTTGATCAGACCCTGATCCACCATGAGGCCTGGTCACTGACCGGGCCGCGGGGGCGTTGATCCCCGAAGCCCTCTCCAGGTATACTGTAACTTGTTTAGCTATCAAAACATTGCGGGCCAGTCCCTGGACCCATTATGTACGGTATAGGTATAGGGTTCATGATGAGGATATTAAACTGGCTCTTAATATCTAGGTGCCCTTTACCATCTGTATAAAGCCTAAATAAAACTTAAGATCAAGCTAAATCCATTGGCACATCTTATATTGTAGCGGACACGATCATTATGTTATATTCAGTCAAGGATCGTCGGCCTTCAGTACATTGTATTAATGAAGATTTCCACTAAAAGGAGTGAGAATGAACTAAAATATTTATGAGAATGCTAAACAAGTGATAAAGATACTTCTATCTAGGCGTATATATCACAGTATTTATAGACCGAGTTACGTATTATTGACTGCTGGTGTGCGGATGATATGCATAATTAAATACGTTATTGAGTTAATGGCTGAGCTAACACAGCGTTAAGTACAATGTTCATATTTTTACTAATTTCCTGCAAGTCTCGTTTAGAACTTCATAATGCCTTATCTAATCGTCTTCAGATTTTCAACCCTTGTCAGCTATTACCAGGTGAAGGCTCCTAGAACAGTTGATAAGCACAGGTACTTTCTGCTCAATCATACATAACCATTCCTGAAATTGGTTTCCATGTGATAACTTTAGAAAGCCTCTTATAATTGTCTTAAAAATTCCAATACTCGGGTGTCCTCTTAGAAGGTTGGTGTTGCTTCTGGAGTGCCGCTTTTATTCTCCAAATTGTGCGTTATTATTTTACATTATCACATTATTTTTCTTGATGCTTGTGAGTGGCTCGTGATCCAAGGAATTGAAAATATCCTTACTTTCCTTGAATCTACTCTGAATGTCTCTAATTCCACAGGCACTATGTAACCCCTACAGATTTAGTGCATTCACTAATTAAACTATATTTGTAATGGCTGATTCATTTAATTAAAAAGATGAAACGTTTAGGGGCGTTCACATTTTGCAGTATTCTGTGCAATGACTGGAGAACACTTCTAGTTCACTTGCAACTCTTAGTGCTGACGTGTTTCCCTCATTGGAAGCCTCGTCACTTGCAACTCTTAGTGCTGACGTGTTTCACTCAAAGGAAGCCTCGTCTTGATTTTTGGTTGTGCAACTCGGCAGTTGTATTAGTCAAACTGGTTTCTGTGAAACAATTGGAGAATGTTTCTTTTGATCAGAAATAAGTCACAGTATTTGATTATTAGGCTGTCGTAGGTTAAATCTGCATAATGTACTTTTATGTGCACATAACATGTGTGTTCCTTCAAGACCAGTGTAAACAACTGTATATTATGTAATCAAATCCTACATAAAACTTGATTAGTTACATACATGCTTCTTTACTTAAACCTTAAATAATGGCCAGTCTTAGAGAAAAGATTGGGTCGCTTTTGGCTTGTGTAGGTCCCAATTTACTTTTTATCATGGAAAAAATGGAAAAAATAAAACACTGATTTTTATGCTTTAATTATTGAGTGCCGCATCCGACTAGCTTTACTTTTCAGCGCTGATATCTGGACAATTCAAATTCTGAACAGCATCAAGCTTAATGTGCTGGTGTATTTAGGATATAGGTCTTTCTAAGATAAGAAGAGAATGCATATTCAGCTTGGCTTTAAAGCTGGTGCTTCTTAGTGGAAGGTTTGAAATAAGTTTTGGTTGTATATGTCCTAACCCACCACTTTTATTGACGAAATTGGGATATTAGTGCCCATCAGATCTTCAATATTTAACTGAATTAAAAACTTATGCTTTAGTCTACATTATTTTTTGGTGTGTGCATTGATATACAGGGGGCAGGGATTGATGTACAGGGGACAGGGATTGATGTACAGGGGACAGGGATTGATGTACAGGGGACAGGGATTGATGTACAGGGGACAGGGATTGATGTACAGGGGACAGGGATTGATGTACAGGGGACAGGGATTGATGTACAGGGGACAGGGATTGATGTACAGGGGACAGGGATTGATGTACAGGGGACAGGGATTGATGTACAGGGGACAAGGATTGATGTACAGGGGACAGGGATTGATGTACAGGGGACAGGGATTGATGTACAGGGAAAGGGATTGATGTACAGGGGACGGATTGATGTACAGGGGACAGGGATTGATGTACAGGGGACAGGGATTGATGTACAGGGGACAGGGATTGATGTACAGGGGACAGGGATTGATGTACAGGGGACAGGGATTGATGTACAGGGGACAGGGATTGATGTACAGGGGACAGGGATTGATGTACAGGGGACAGGGATTGATGTACAGGGGACAGGGATTGATGTACAGGGGACAGGGATTGATGTACAGGGGACAGGGATTGATGTACAGGGGACAGGGATTGATGTACAGGGGACAGGGATTGATGTACAGGGGACAGGGATTGATGTACAGGGGACAGGGATTGATGTACAGGGGACAGGGATTGATGTACAGGGGACAGGGATTGATGTACAGGGGACAGGGAGTTATGCAATACTGGGATATGTTTCTCTGATGATGCAGTGATCGAAACACGTCTACTTTTTATTGAAGATCCCTAATTTCCGTTGGTAATAAGATTATGGAGTGTCAAACACTCAGTGAGCACCTGCCGAAGGGCCAGCTACACTTCCTTCTGCTTTATATGCTTCTACAATATTAATAATAATAATAATAATATCTTTATTTACTACAAGTACATGTACATGGTATACAGGCCTAGCTGACATCAGTGACATACTACTATATAGAAAGTCCCTTGTTATGCTGAGTATTTCGGGCAGATTAGGTTAGTGTCCTAGGATGCGACTCACACCAGTCGACTAACACCCAGGTACCCATTTTACTGATGGGGAACATAGACAACAGGTGTAAAGAAACACGCCCAATGTTTCTACCCTGGCTGGGAATCGAACCCAGGCCCTCGCCGTGTGAAGCGAGAGCTTTAGCCACCAGACCACCGGTCCTCTGCTAAATTGCATACTATCAGTTAATTATTTAGAATAAGTTAGATGTTCACTACGGGTGTACCTCATTGTCTGAGTAACAAGTATATATTATTATTATTATGGGTGGTTGCACCCTTCACTAATTCGTTTTATGTACAGAATGGTAATGTTGTCAGGAGTTGTAAGATAGAATATTGAAATTTTGTGTTTTATCAGGCTGGGTTAGCAGTGCTGGGGGTTGGCAGAAACACCACGCTCCTGCTGAGACTGCTGTGGTACGCAGCACGCTACGCCCCTCATGCTGTGGTCCACTCTTCACTGAATGCTCTTACTGCATCTTCCATGAAGGACTCGGAGGGTAATGTGTGGGTGCAGGGAGGCTCACTTCTCCTGGCTCATGGCGGAGTTTGTGTATTGGGAGACTTCTCCAAGTTCAAGAAGGAGTCCAGGCAGTCAGTGTGTAGTGGTCAGTTATTTGTTATACTACTCTTGTTTTTTATATATTTTAGAATATTTCACACACACGCACACACACACACACACACACACACACACACACACACTTGAAGTGTGTATAATACCGAGCACATCTCGTGAGGCGCACATCAACCAAATAACTGCTGCAGAATATTAGTAAGCAGCAACCTTAAACCAAGACAGCAATACCTAAGCGTATGTAATGGGGCAAACAGATTACTGGGATTTATATCAAGAAGTGTAAGCAACAAAAGTCCAGCGGTTATATTACAGCTTTATACATCATTAGTAAGGCCTCACCTATTTTACGCAGCTCAGTTCTGGTCTCCATATTACAGAATGGATATTAATTCGTTATTCAGAGTAGAATGACTAAATTAATACATAGCATTAGAAATCTTCCATATGAAGAAAATTGAAGACCCTAAAATTACATTCACTTGTAAGACGGAGAATGAGGGGAGACATGTTAAGTAATGTATTAATATTGGTAGAATTACCGACAATATGTTAAGTAAAAGGACACAAATGCAACTAATGTGACATTTTATTGTGGCAACGTTTCGCTCTCCAGGAGCTTTGTCAAGCCGTTAGGGAGGGGAGACATGATCGAGGTATACAAGTGGAAAATGGGTATTAACAAAGGGGATATAAATAAGGTCTTGAGGATATCTCTCCAAGAGAGAACCCGCAATAATGAATTCAAATTAGATAAGTTTAGATTTAGAAAGGATATAGGAAAGTATTGGTTTGGAAATAGGGTAGTTGATTAGTGGAACAATCTGCCTAGTAGTGTTATTGAAGCAAGGACCTTGGGTAGTTTCAAATTTAGGTTAGATAAATTCATGAGTGAGAGGGGTTGGATTTGAGTGGGACTTGCACATAAGTAAATATAATAATATTGGTAGAATTACCGACAATATGTTAAGTAAAAGGACACAAATGCAACTAATGTGACATTTTATTGTGGCAACGTTTCGCTCTCTAGGAGCTTTGTCAAGCCGTTACAAACAATACATGGACACAGAGGGTATATATATGCCCCGCTCATCTTAAACATTCAGGCGACCTTCTCAACCGCATCCGAAACCTCTCCATCCGAAACAAGAAACTAAGCAGTTTGGACATGACTTCCCTCTTCACTAAAGTACCTACCACACAAGCCATCGATGTTCTACGACGTAAAGTCAATCAGAACCTTAACCTTCCTCTACCTCCTGGAGATTTCGTTGACCTCATTGAACTCTGTGTTAATTTCAACTGTTTTTCTTTCAATAACAGGATCTACAAACAAACATTCGGCATGGGAATGGGGTCCCCCATCAGTGCCGTCTTAACTAACTTGTACATGGAACACCTAGAGGCTGAACACTTCGCCAACATCATCCCCTCAAGCGTCACTTGGATACGTTACGTGGACGACGTCCTCGTAATAACTCCCAAACGTTTTGACGGAATCTTCAGGCAAGGCTCAACGCAGTTGAACCGGCGATCCAGTTTACACTAGAAGAAGAGTCCAATGACAAGCTATCCTTTCTAGACGTCCTCATTCACAAAGTAGATAACCTAAGATTTCAAGTTTACCGGAAACCTACAAATAAAAATGATCTCACACACTTTTATTTCAGTCAAGACACCAAGACCAAAAGAGGCATCATCATCGGATTCTTCCTAAGAGCTTACCGAATTTGTAGTCCTGAGTTTCTTGACGAGGAATGTACATACATTCACCAAACCTTCACTGATTTACATTTTCCTTCCTTTTTCATCAAAGATTGCAATAGAAGAGCTCTTCAGATCATTAATTCTCCACGCACCAACACCACTCCAAACAAAATTATAATTCTTCCCAACAGCCAGGTTGCATCCAACATTTCTAAAGTACTTGCTAAAGCTAACACTAGAGTCGCCATCGCTTCCAGCACTTCTATAAAGGATCTAACCAGGACAAAATCCAAGCACCATGAACCAATCAACGCAGGGGTCTACACTATACCCTGTGGAGGCTGCGACAGGACTATAAAGATACCCAGATGTTGCACATGTGTCTTAATTTTTATCTTGTCGGTATTGTATACCACTTTTGTACAACTTGTCAGACACTGCAACAACATGGAATCTTGATTCTGAAGACCTGCACATAACCTTCTTCACGGCTACGACTACTACTACCCATCTCTTTGGGTATGACCTACTTCCACTGGGGAATCCCGCCTACCAGTGACTACCCGTCCCTCTCAGCTGACGCCTATTTAAGGTCAAGCATTCTTACCTGGACTTCAGATTCTCTACACCAGCGGTACTGAAAACACCTACTCCTAGGCCGAGGGACTGATTACCTCACCTTTTGTATATAGTTCTACTCTCTTCATATTATGTCCTAGAATTTTGTATTGATAAAGCCACTGGTTGGCGAAACGTTTACTATAAAGATACCCAGATGTTGCACATGTGTCTTAATTTTCATCAGGATTTACGTAGGTGAAACAGAAAGAAACCTCGAAACACGCCTCAGTGAACACATTAATGCATGTAGGAACGATAACCTGAACAACGCCTGCGTACAACACCGGAATTCCACCAATCATCTCATGAAATTCAGAGACGCCCAATTAGTAATCAAAGAAACTAATTTCCGCAGACGCAAGTGCCTTGAATCAGCACTTATCGCTGTTTCTAACACAGTTAAACAAAACAAAGGCAGCTTTACCATCTCTGAAGTCTTAGCAAGAATCCTCCTGAAAACAGTAAACCCTGCCATCACATAGTCTCTCCTACTAATACTACACAAAGAACTTCGCAGAGGTGGAACACAGAAATTTTTGTCTAACCTATATTTTTGTCCTATCCAAGTAATTGCTTTCACCTTTTTCCTCATGTGCAAGTTGATTATTCTACCTTATTGTATTACTACTACTACTACAACTTATGTCTCTACTACTACACCTCACTCTGAGCATATATATACCCTCTGTGTCCATGTATTGTTTGTAACGGCTTGACAAAACTCCTGGAGAGCGAAACGTTGCCACAATAAAATGTCACATTAGTTGCATTTGTGTCCTTTTACTTAACATAAGTAAATAGAATTATCAAAGGTTATTTCTTGAGTAGCATTGAAAATTGGGTTGAGCAAATATTCTGTTAGTGGGATGGATTGTGAAGGACCTGCCTAGTATGGGCCAACAAACCTGCTGCAGTGTTCCTCCTTTTTTATGTTCTTATGGGCTGCATTAAGATTTTTTACATGTCTAATGTATCATTAAATTCTTCCCAAATTTTATAATAAAATTTGGGAAGAATTTAATGATACATTAGACAAGTAAAATATCTTAATGCTTGGGTACAGTATCAGGTGTGTTTCACAGAGTCGGGTGTTGTCACGCGTCTGTGAGGTGTAGTCTTGGAAAAATAAACACATAAGCAGTACAATGTGATCCTTTATTGACAACGTTTCGCCCACGCAGTGGACTTTATCGAGTCACAGACAGATCTACCTGGAAAATGAGTAACATGAATATATATAGGGTATAGTCAGGTGGAGAATGCTGGGTCAGGTGGAGAAAGCTGCATGTGACAGTCTTAAAAGTAGTGTGATAGTTTAAAACCTTGTGTGACTTAAAGGACCTGCAGTGTTCCATTCTTGAGTTCTATGTGGGATAGCGTTGAAGAAGTTTCTTGGCAATAGGTTCAGCTATGTTGTAGAAGCCGTTGTTCTGGTTGAAGTTGTTGGATATGCAGATAAGTGATGATTCCAGGATTCTTCGGTATTGAGTGTTGTCTTCTCTGGCGATGAGTCTTGCGTTTCTGTAGTTGATTAAATGGTTGTGTAAATTTCTGTGTTGAACACAGGCATTTCTTGAGTCGTCAGATCTGCCTGCGTACTGGTGTTCTGAAATGCGTGTTTGGAGGTCTCTGGATGTTTCGCCGACGTATAATTTGCTGCAGTCATTACAAGGAATTGTGTATACCCCTGCAGTGGATTGAAGCTTGTCCTGTCTGTTACTGGTAATGTCCTTGATGGTGGTGGATGTGGAGGTAGATACTCGGAATGAGGTATTGGAAAGAATGTTGGAAACGTGTTTGGCAATGGAGTTGGTGGGGAGGACTATGTATCTTTTCTCGGCAGTATCTTCTCTGGGTGTGTTGAAGATGTTTAATGCCCGTCGCCTACAGTCTCTAATGAAGTGATGAGGATAGTGAAGTTTAGAAAAAACTTGCTCAATAAGGGAGCATTCTTCCTCAAGGAACTCACTGCTGCAGAGGAAGAATGTGACTCGATAAAGCCCACTGCGTGGGCGAAACGTTGTCAATAAAGGATCACATTATACTGCTTATGTGTTTATTTTTCCATTGTGTCGGTATTTTGTACCATTTATTTCCAATACCTGGAGTCTACCTGGAGAGAATTCCAAGGGTCAACGCCCCCGCGGCCCGGTCCGTGACCAGGCCTCCTGTTGGACCAGAGCCTGATCAACCAGGCTGTTACTGCTGGCCCCACGCAGTCCAACGTACGAACCACAGCCCGGCTGGTCAGGTACCGACTTTAGGTGCCTGTCCAGTGCCTGCTTGAAGACAGCCAGGGGGTTTGTTGGTAATCCCCCTGATGTATGCTGGGAGGCAGTTGAACAATCTTTGGCCCCTGACACTTTTTGTGTTGTCTCTCAACGTGCTAGTGGCACCCCTGCTCTTCATTGGGGGGATGTTACATCGCCTGCCGAGTCTTTTGCTTTCGTAGGGAGTGATTTTTGTGTGCAAGTTTGGTACTAAGCCCTCGAGAATTTTACATGTGTATATAATAATGTATCTCTCCCGCCTGCGTTCTAGAGAGTACAGGTTTAGGAACTTCAAGCGTTCCCAGTAGTTGAGGTGGTTTATCGCACTTATGCGTGCGGTGAAGGTTCTCTGCACATTTTCAAGGTCAGCAATTTCACCCGCCTTGAAAGGTGCCGTTAGTGTGCAGCAATATTCCAGCCTAGATAGAACAAGCGATCTGTAAAGTATCAACATGGGCTTGGCGTCCCTGGTTTTGAAGGTTCTCATTATCCATCCTGTCATTTTTCGAGCAGATGCAATTGCTACTTTGTTATGGTCCTTGAAGGTGAGATCCTCTGACATGATCACTCCCAGGTCTTTGACATTAGTTTTTCGCTCTATTGTGTGGTTGGAATTAGTTTTGTACTCCGATGAGATTTTAATGTCTTCACGTTTTCCGTATCTGAGTAATTGAAATTTCTCATCATTGAACTTCATATTGTTTTCTGCAGCCCATTTAAAGATTTGGTTTATGTCTGCTTGGAGTCTAGCCGTGTCTTCAACGGTGGACACTGTCATACAGATTCGGGTGTCATCTGCAAAGGAAGACACAGCACTGTGGCTTATATCCCTGTCAATATCTGATATGAGGATGAGGAATAGGATGGGAGCAAGTACTGTGCCTTGTGGAAGAGAGCTTTTCACAGTAGCTGCCTCAGACTTTACTCTGTTGACTACTGCTCTTTGTGTTCTACATGTTAGGAAATTATAGATCCATCTACCAACTTTTCCTGTTATTCCTTTATCACGCATTTTGTGTGCTATTACACCATGGTCACACTTGTCAAAGGCTTTTGCAAAATCTGTGTATATAACATCTGCATTCTGTTTATCTTCTAGAGCATCCAGGACCTTGTCGTAGTGGTCCAGTAGTTGGGACAGACAGGAGCGGCCTGCTGTAAACCCATGCTGTCCTGGGTTGTGCAATTGATGGGTATCAAGATGGGTGGCGATCTTGCTTCTTAGAACCATTTCAAAGATTTTTATGATATGGGACGTTAGCGCAATTGGTCTGTAGTCCTTTGCTATTGCTTTACTGCCCCCTTTGTGGAGCGGGGCTATGTCTGTTGTTTTTAGTAGCTGCGGGACGATCCCAGTGTCCATGCTCCCTCTCCATAAGATGTTAAAAGCATGTGATAGGGGCTTCTTGCAGTTCTTGATGAACACGGAGTTCCATGAGTCTGGGCCTGGAGCAGAGTGCATGGCGTATATATCCTGTGAAATATTTTCTTCAGTGTAATAATATTGGTAGAATTACCGACAATATGTTAAGTAAAAGGACACAAATGCAACTAATGTGACATTTTATTGTGGCAACGTTTCGCTCTCCAGGAGCTTTCTCAAGCCGTAACGGCTTGAGAAAGCTCCCTGTGAGAACTGAAATCTATGTTGTGATCACATAAATGTCACATTAGTTGCATTTGTGTCTTTTTACTTAACATATATTTCACTCTCAAGATACTTATTATAGTTATGTTTTAAAATCATGAAATGTATTGCATTTTGTGTTCTGCTTGATTTCTCAGTAAATTAAAATAAAATTATAGTTGCCTGTTTTGAACATCAGTAATGCTGAATTTTCAGTTCTGCTTATTTTCTATAAAGAACCACAATTTCATTAATTTTCTTTAGAGAAGATCCTTCTTTTCGTCCTTTCAAATTTTGGCTATGAAGGGAACCACAATTTGATTAAGTCGTGCAGGCAGACCTCTTTTCCCCCCTTCTTGATACCACTCTGGAGAGTAATCCAATGGGCTGTTAGTGACGCAGCACACATGACGACCCACTGCACACACCACACAGACACACTCTGGACAGTTTCCTTCATGTTCCACTGGGAGACCTCACCAAGTCTATCACAGAGTAAGTTTATCTAATTTAAAATATTTCATGAGGTGGAGGGAGGAAAAATGGTGAGATAACACACTTGTAACTTTATATAATAATATAGATGGGATGATTTAAAAAAAAAAGTGAGTTGAGGAATATTTTTCACGAGATGGAATCTGATATCGTCTGTCTAGTTGAAACTAAACTGGAAAAATATATCTTAAATGAAATTGTATCTGACGAACACTACTCAGTGTGCACAAGACAGGGCAGTGACATTACTGGTAAAAAAAATCAAGCTTCAGAAATTAAAACAAAAAACAAAATACAAATAATGTAATTATAGCGGTAGTAATAAAAAAAAAGTTTAGACAAATTATAATGATGAGTGCATACCTTCCTTCATTTAGTAAGACATGGAATAAACAAGATTTTGACAACAAAAATAAAGGGATTACTTAATATAAACAGGAAACTGTTAATGAAAGGTAACCAAGATAATAAAATAGTTAGTGTCTTTGGTGTTTACAACTATAAAGAAATGTATTGGGCATCTTATGAGGATGTAACTTTTAATAATTATCAACAATGCTTTAAGGCAATAATTCAGGTAAAGTGAATGTGGAAAAACATTACAAGAGACATGTAATTAAAGTACACAGAGAGTTAAGCAATGTTTATAAAATTGGTATTAAGCACTTTATTACATAAATAAGTAAACAAAGCAATATTAAAAACTGGTTCAATGGGAAGTGAATGCTTGAAGCATTGATGGTAAGACACGTGAGTGCTTGAAGCATTGATGGTAAGACACGTGAGTGTTTGAAGCATTGATGGTAAGACACGTGAGTGTTTGAAGCATTGATGGTAAGACAAGTGAAGCATGATGTAGACGTGAGTGCTTGAAGCATTGATGGTAAGACACGTGAGTGCGTGAAGCATTGATGGTAAGACACGTGAGTGCTTGAAGCATTGATGGTAAGACACGTGAGTGCTTGAAGCATTGATGGTAAGACACGTGAGTGCTTGAAGCATTGATGGTAAGACACGTGAGTGCTTGAAGCATTGATGGTAAGACACGTGAGTGTTTGAAGCATTGATGGTAAGACACGTGAGTGTTTGAAGCATTGATGGTAAGACACGTGAGTGTTTGAAGCATTGATGGTAAGACACGTGAGTGCTTGAAGCATTGATGGTAAGACACGTGAGTGCTTGAAGCATTGATGGTAAGACACCTGAGTGTTTGAAGCATTGATGGTAAGACACGTGAGTGTTTGAAGCATTGATGGTAAGACACGTGAGTGCTTGAAGCATTGATGGTAAGACACCTGAGTGTTTGAAGCATTGATTGTAAGACACGTGAGTGCTTGAAGCATTGATGGTAAGACACCTGAGTGTTTGAAGCATTGATGGTAAGACACGTGAGTGCTTGAAGCATTGATGGTAAGACACCTGAGTGTTTGAAGCATTGATGGTAAGACACCTGAGTGTTTGAAGCATTGATGGTAAGACACGTGAGTGCTTGAAGCATTGATGGTAAGACACGTGAGTGCTTGAAGCATTGATGGTAAGACACGTGAGTGCTTGAAGCATTGATGGTAAGACACGTGAGTGTTTGAAGCATTGATGGTAAGACACGTGAGTGTTTGAAGCATTGATGGTAAGACACGTGAGTGCTTGAAGCATTGATGGTAAGACACGTGAGTGCTTGAAGCATTGATGGTAAGACACGTGAGTGCTTGAAGCATTGATGGTAAGACACGTGAGTGCTTGAAGCATTGATGGTAAGACACGTGAGTGCTTGAAGCATTGATGGTAAGACACGTGAGTGTTTGAAGCATTGATGGTAAGACACGTGAGTGCTTGAAGCATTGATGGTAAGACACGTGAGTGCTTGAAGCATTGATGGTAAGACACGTGAGTGCTTGAAGCATTGATGGTAAGACACGTGAGTGCTTGAAGCATTGATGGTAAGACACCTGAGTGTTTGAAGCATTGATGGTAAGACACGTGAGTGTTTGAAGCATTGATGGTAAGACACGTGAGTGCTTGAAGCATTGATGGTAAGACACCTGAGTGTTTGAAGCATTGATTGTAAGACACGTGAGTGCTTGAAGCATTGATGGTAAGACACCTGAGTGTTTGAAGCATTGATGGTAAGACACGTGAGTGCTTGAAGCATTGATGGTAAGACACCTGAGTATTTGAAGCATTGATGGTAAGACACCTGAGTGTTTGAAGCATTGATGGTAAGACACGTGAGTGCTTGAAGCATTGATGGTAAGACACCTGAGTGCTTGAAGCATTGATGGTAAGACACCTGAGTGTTTGAAGCATTGATTGTAAGACACCTGAGTGTTTGAAGCATTGATGGTAAGACACGTGAGTGCTTGAAGCATTGATGGTAAGACACCTGAGTGTTTGAAGCATTGATGGTAAGACACCTGAGTGTTTGAAGCATTTATGGTAAGACACCTGAGTGTTTGAAGCATTGATGGTAAGACACGTGAGTGCTTGAAGCATTGATGGTAAGACACCTGAGTGCTTGAAGCATTGATGGTAAGACACGTGAGTGCTTGAAGCATTGATGGTAAGACACCTGAGTGTTTGAAGCATTGATGGTAAGACACCTGAGTGTTTGAAGCATTGATGGTAAGACACGTGAGTGCTTGAAGCATTGATGGTAAGACACGTGAGTGTTTGAAGCATTGATGGTAAGACACCTGAGTGTTTGAAGCATTGATGGTAAGACACGTGAGTGCTTGAAGCATTGATGGTAAGACACCTGAGTGTTTGAAGCATTGATGGTAAGACACCTGAGTGTTTGAAGCATTGATGGTAAGACACCTGAGTGTTTGAAGCATTGATGGTAAGACACCTGAGTGTTTGAAGCATTGATGGTAAGCCACCTGAGTGTTTGAAGCATTGATGGTAAGACACCTGAGTGTTTGAAGCATTGATGGTAAGACACCTGAGTGTTTGAAGCATTGATGGTAAGACACGTGAGTGCTTGAAGCATTGATGGTAAGACACGTGAGTGCTTGAAGCATTGATGGTAAGACACGTGAGTGTTTGAAGCATTGATGGTAAGACACCTGAGTGTTTGAATCATTGATGGTAAGACACCTGAGTGTTTGAAGCATTGATGGTAAGACACGTGAGTGCTTGAAGCATTGATGGTAAGACACGTGAGTGCTTGAAGCATTGATGGTAAGACACGTGGGGTGTTTGAAGCATTGATGGTTAAGACACCTGAGTGTTTGAAGCATTGATGGTAAGACACCTGAGTGTTTGAAGCATTGATGGTAAGACACGTGAGTGCTTGAAGCATTGATGGTAAGACACGTGAGTGCTTGAAGCATTGATGGTAAGACACGTGAGTGCTTGAAGCATTGATGGTAAGACACGTGAGTGTTTGAAGCATTGATGGTAAGACACCTGAGTGTTTGAAGCATTGATGGTAAGACACCTGAGTGTTTGAAGCATTGATGGTAAGACACGTGAGTGCTTGAAGCATTGATGGTAAGACACGTGAGTGTTTGAAGCATTGATGGTAAGACACCTGAGTGTTTGAAGCATTGATGGTAAGACACCTGAGTGTTTGAAGCATTGATGGTAAGACACGTGAGTGCTTGAAGCATTGATGGTAAGACACGTGAGTGTTTGAAGCATTGATGGTAAGACACCTGAGTGTTTGAAGCATTGATGGTAAGACACGTGAGTGTTTGAAGCATTGATGGTAAGATGGTATTACATTTGCCCTTTTCCACTTGTCTGGCACTATGCCAGTTTGTAGTGATATATTGAAAAGATTTGCCAGAGGTTGGCTAAGTTCCTCTTTACATTCCTTTAAAACTCTTGCAAACAGTTCATCATGGCCTGGGGATTTGTTAGGTTTTAATTTCTTTATTTGTCTGAGGACCATGTCACTAGTTACCCCAATCGAGCATAGTCTATTATCTTACTGTTCTACATAATTTATTATTTCTGGAATTCCGCTAGTATCTTCCTGAGTAAAAACTGAGAGGAAGTAAGTATTGAAAATTTCACACATACCCTTATCACTGTCCGTGGTCTGTCCTGAGTTAGTAAGTAAGTAAGTTTATTCAGGTATACACAAATACATTTACATACATTATCATACATAGCAGCATATGTGTAGAGAACCTAGGATAACCCAAAAAAGTCAGACAGAGTGACTTATTTCCATTGGGGGTCCTTTAAACACTTGCCCCGAGTGAGTTACTCTTAAGTGGGCCTATCATGTCCCTAATCTTACTTCTGTATACCTGAAAGAACCCTTTTGGGTTAGTCTTCGAATCCCTTGCGACCTTAGCCTCATAATCCTTTTTTGCTTTTCTTATTCCTTTTTTTATTTCTCTCTTTAATTGAAAATATTGATTTCTTATCTGTTCATTCCCTCTTTTGTTACGCCTATATATGCCTCTCTTTTGACCAATGAGATGTTTTAATCTATTGTTCATCCATTTAGGATCATTTTTCTTAGATCTAATTTCCCTACTCGGAACAAAAGTTGTCTGGGCAGCTAGAACTGCGCTCAGGAAAACGTCATATTGGCAACCAAAACCACCTACCTGACCCATAGTCAGGTCATCCCAATTTAGCCCACCTAGGTAATTTCGCAGCCCCATGAAGTCGGCTAAGCGAAAGTCTGGAACAGGACTTGATTGCAGTTACCTGGGTAATTCCATGATATATTGAAACTAAGTGATTTGTGATCGCTTTCCCCAAGCTCTTCATTAACCTCAAGATTATTAATTAGTGATTCTTTGTTGGCAAGAACCAAATCAAGGAATTTGCTACCTCTAGATGGTTCTGTCACAAACTGTTTTAAAAAAACAATCCTGAACCGTATCAAGAAAGCCACTAGACTCAAGATTACCTGTCACATTGTTCCAATCAATTTGTCTAAAGTTAAAATCTCCCATTAACACAACATTTTCATATCTAGACGCCTTATGAATTTCGTCCCACAGCACCTTACTGCGCTCCCTATCCAGGCTTGGGGGCCTGTAAATCACACCCAAAATAATTTTTCACGACCATCGAGAAACTGTAGCCAAACAGATTCTGTGTCCGATGTTTCTAATCTTATATCTTGTCTAACACAACAATTTAAATTATCTCTGACTTACATCGCCACTCCACCACTCTTCCTGTTGACCTTATCAGTGTGGAATAGTTTATAACCCTGAATGTTGCACTTGGAAGGCATTTATCTATCTTTCAGGTTGAACCAGGTCTCTGTTATAGCAATAATATCTATATTATCTGCACTTGCAAGTAATCTTAGCTCATCTATCTTATTTCTTAGACTCCTACTATTTGTATAGTAAACCTTAAGGGAGCTAGTCACTTGTTTCCCTCTACTATCTCTCTTTGTTGATCAATTGCTTTGCCTTTACTAGCAACTTTATTTTGAATATTGTCTTTTAAACATATCCCTGAGGTATCCTGGTAATATCTGTTGTTTCCAGGCCTAATACTACAACCTGATTGTTTCCCACACACACCCATACCTCTATAATCTATCAATTTAAAGTCCTAGACAAGTCTCCAATGACCCCCTCAATCGAATCGGTTAATGCAACCACTCCAGCCCCAGAGAGATAAACCCCATCCCTTGCATACATATCACGTTTGCCATAGAATTTGTCCCAGTTTTCAATGAATGGAATTGCAAGTTCCTTGCAGTATCTGTCTAGCCAACAATTTATACCAAGTGACCTAGACATCCAATTCATTGTCCACTCCCTTTCTAGGCAAAATGCTACATATGATTGGGATCCCTCCCTTAGACCTAACTACTTCTATGGCTGACCTGTACTTATCTAGTAGCTCCTGTCTTCTGTCCTTCCCAATGTCATTTCCACCAGCACTAAGACAGATAATGGGCTTGTTCCCATTACCTGACACAATATTATTCAACCTGTTGACTATGTCACCAATACCAGCTCCTGGGAGGCACACCCTTTGTCTGACCTTCCTATCTCTGTGGGGACTCATAGCCTCAGAGAAATAGGTAAAAAGTGTTCGACGAACAATATTTGGATTTCTCCCTAAAGCTGTTTGAATATTCTATTTTCCTTATCTCCCCATACATAATGTACATATTTTCTGCTTATAAGATCAATACGCCCTCAAGAACATTGTATTTTTTGTATGTTATGTACCCAGAGCCTAAATACAGATAGAGTTACTCTTATTGTGGGGTCCTGAAGAGAAATTATATTTTTCAGTACATAATGCTTTCATGATGGTGTCCTTCAAGGGACGTAGTGTAAGGTTGGTGAAGGGTTCTTGATGCTAGGAATTAGATACTCTCCCATTCCTCGTATCAAACCTAATTTCATCCTATTCCCCTGGCGTTAAATTAACCTTACTGGGATAGCACTTCCATGATAAAATAATAATAATAATAATAATAATATTAATAATAATTCATTTTTGTGTACGTGAGTGTGTTCGGGTTGGTGGTGTACACAGAGACGTGTGGTGGGGAGCTGGAGAGTGAGGCTGAGGATGTGATCACCTTACAAACACTGCTGCAAGGTACTGCACCTGACTCACCACCACCTGCACTCCTTCCCCACCAACAACTCAACCAGGTTAGTGCTCATACTTGTCTTAAATGTGTGTGTGTGTGTGTGTGTGTGTGTGTGTGTGTGTACTCACCTATATGTGGTTGCAGGGATCGATTCACAGCTCTTAGCCCTGCCTCTTCGCTGGTAGCTACTAGGCTCATTCTCCTGGTTCCAAGAGCCTTAATGTACCTCTTCTTAAAGCTATGTATGTATCCCGTCTCTTCTATTTCACTCTCTAGATTATTCCACTTCCTGACAACCCTAAGGCTAAAGAAATACTTCCTAACATAAGAAGAAGAAAGAAGGAACACTGCAGCAGGCCTACTGGCCCATGCGAGGCAGGTTCAAGTCTCCCACCGGCTTAAGCCAATGCCCCGACACAGCCAGGTCAGGTTACATTCACTTAAGGAAGGAGCACGGCATCTGACCTAGTAGCACAAACTAGTCAGGTACAACTCAAACCCACCCGCACCCACTCATATATTTATCTAGCCTATTTTTAAAACTGCACAACGTTTTAGCCTCTATAACTGTACTCGGGAGTTTGTTCCACTCATCGACAACTCTATTACCAAACCAATGCTTTCCTATATCCCTTCTGAATCTGAATTTATCCAACTTAAAGCCATTGCTTCGAGTCCTGTCAATACAAGATATTTTTAGCGCGCTATTTACATCCCCTTTATTTATTCCTGTTTTCCATTTATATACCTCAATCATATACCCCCTAATTCTACGCCTTTCTAGAGAGTGCAGATTCAGGGCCCTCAGTCTATCCTCATAGGGAAGATTTCTGATACATGGAATCAACTTAGTCATCCTCCTTTGTACGTTTTCCAGAGCATTAATAATAATAATAATAATAATATCTTTATTTACTACACGTACATGTACATGGTATACAGGCCTAGGTGACATCAATGACATACTACTATATAGAAAGTCCCTTGTTATGCTGAGCATTTCGGGCAGATTAGGTAAGTATCCCAGGATGCGACTCACACCAGTCGACTAACACCCAGGTACCCATTTTACTGATGGGGAACATAGACAACAGGTGTAAAGAAACACGCCCAATGTTTCTGCCCTGGCTGGGAATCGAACCCAGGCCCTCGCCGTGTGAAGCGAGAGCTTTAGCCACCAGACCACCAGAGCTATATACACAAGCTGAGGTAATCAGTCCCCCAGTGTTGTAGTTGGTGTGAAGAGCACCGTAGTTGTGAGGATTCTGGAGCACAGGCAAGGTTAGGTCTTAGTCAGATGATGACCCACCGTTGGAGCTTTTGGTCATCTGACCGAGGCCTTCCGCTGGCTTACCGGTCCACCCCTTTAAAAATTATGGTCATAGTTATAACTCATCGGCGTTTTCGACTTCCAGTTGTGCCCCTTCTTCGTGTGTCCCATCTCTGAAACATCCTGCCCCTGTCCACCTTGTCAATCCCTTTCAGTCCTCTTGTCCTCCAGCGTCATCGGGATGAGTTCCTTTAACCTCTCCTCATAGGACATACCCCTTACTAGTCTTGTTGCAAACCCCAACATTTTCTCCTATTCCTTGACGTGCTTGACCAGGTGTGGGTTCCATACTGATGCTGCATACTCCAATGTGGGATTGATGTGCAAAGTGTACAGTGTCGTGAATTCTTACTTAGATGTCGAAACGCTATTCTTAGGTGTGTCAGACAATAAGTGTCAGGGGCCCAAGATTGTTCAACTGCCTCCCAGCATACATCAGGGGGATTACCAACAAACCCCTGGCTGTCTTCAAGCAGGCACTGGACAGGCACCTAAAGTCGGTACCTGACCAGCCAGGCTGTGGTTCGTACGTTGGACTGCGTGCGGCCAGCAGTAACAGCCTGGTTGATCAGGCTCTGGTCCAACAGGAGGCCTGGTCACAGACCGGGCCGCGGGGGCGTTGACCCCTGGAATTCTCTCCAGGTAGACTCCAGGTAGACACCCATATGCTGCAGCAGTTATTTGGTTGATGTGCGCCTCAGGAGATGTGCTCGGTATGATGCTCACCCCAGGATCCTTCTCGAGTGATGTGTTCAGCTTTTGACTCACAAGCTTGTACTCCGTTTGCAGTCTTCTTTGTCTTTTCCCAAGCTTCATAACTTTGCACTTGGTGGGGTTAAACTCCAGGTCATGGACACAGGGGTCATTCCACAGCTGCTAAGAACAACAGACATAGCCCCATTTCATAAAGGTGGCAGTAAAGCAATAGCAAAGAACTACAGACCGATAGCACTAACATCCCACATCATAAAAATATTTGAAAGGGTTCTAAGAAGCAAGATCGCCGCTCATCTAGATACCTGGAGTTTACCTGGAGAGAGTTCCGGGGGTCAACGCCCCCGCGGCCCGGTCTGTGACCAGGCGTCATGGTGGATCAGAGCCTGATCAACCAGGCTGTTACTGCTGGCCGCACGCAGTCCGATGTACGAACCACAGTCCGGCTGGTCAGGTACTGACTTTAGGTGCCTGTCCAGTGCCTGCTTGAAGACAGCCAGGGGTCTATTGGTAATCCCCCTTTTGTACGCTGGGAGGCAGTTGAACAGTCTTGGGCCCCTGACACTTAGTGTGTCTCTCAACGTGCTAGTGGCACCCCTGCTTTTCATTGGGGGATGTTGCATCGTCAGTTACACAACCCAGGGCAACATGTGTTTAGAGCAGGTCTCTCCTGCCTGTCCCAACTACTGGACCACTATGACAAGGTCCTGGATGCTCTAGAAAACAAACAAAACACAGATGTAGTATACACAGACTTTGCAAAAACCTTTGACAAGTGTGACCATGGTGTAATAGCACACAAAATGCGTGATAAAGGAAGGAAAAGTTGGTAGATGGATCTATAATTTCCTAACAAATAGAACACAAAGAGTAATAGTAAACAGAGTAAAGTCTGAGGCGGCTACGGTAAAAAGCTCTGTTCCACAAGGCACAGTACTCGCTCCCATCCTGTTCCTCATCCTCATATCTGACACAGAGATGTAAGTCACAGCACCGTGTCTTCCTTTGCAGATGACACACGAATTTGCATGACAGTGTCCTCCATTGAAGACACTGCAAGACTCCAAGCAGACATCAACCAAATCTTTAAATGGGCGGCAGATAACAATATGAAGTTCAATGATGAGAAATTTAAATTACTCCGATATGGAAAACGTGAAGAAATTAAAATAATATTGGCGTATAAAACAAATTCCAACCACATAATAGAGCGAAAAACTAATGTAAAAGACCTGGGAGTGATAATGTCAGAGGATCTCACTTTCAATGATCACAACATTGTATCAATCGCATCTACTAGCAAAATGACAGGATGGATGATGAGAACCTTCAGGATGCCAAGCCCATAATGATAGTCTTCAGGTGGCTTGTTCTATCTAGGCTGGAATATTGCTGCACACTAATAGCACCTGTCAAGGCAGATGAAATTGCTGACCTAGAAAATGTACAGAGAACCTTCACGGCACACATAACTGCGATAAAACACCTAAATTACTGGGAATGTATGAAGGTCCTCGACCTGTACTCCCTGGAACGCAGGCGTGAGAAATACATGATTATATACACTTGGAAAATCTTAGAGGGATTAGTATCAAATTTGCATACGATAATCTCTCCCTATGAAAGCAAAAGACTCGGCAGACGATGCAACATCCTCCCCAATGAAAACCAGGGGTGCAACTAGCACGATAAGGACAACACAGTAAGTGTCAAGGGCCCAAGACTGTTTAACTGCCTCCCAGCATACATCAGGGGGATTACCAATAGACCCCTGGTTGTCTTCAAGAAGGTGCTGAATAGGCACCTAAAGTCAGTACAGGATATTGCAGCTCTAAATGAATTCCAAAGGGTGAGGAACAGAGTGCAGATGCTTATAAAAGGAGCAAAGGTAAGGCACTATTGCTCAAAAATCGAAGAGTGCAAGAATAATTCTAGAAATCTCTGGCAACAACTAAAACAGTGGGGGTATAGCCATAAACCCGTAGATAGATCTAACATAGTACTAAATGTCGATAACGAGGTATGCCACGAAACAACTAAAGTGGCAAATTGTTTTAATTCATACTACACAACTGTCGCATCAACACTAGTAAGCTACCAGCTGCATCAAATACCTTTAACACAGACTCTGATAAGTTCTAAACATACTATACCAATAAAGGAGTAACTCCAAACAGTTGTCAACTAGTAAGTGTATCTCATGACTTCGTGCAAAAAGAACTAAGCAGGTTAAACCCAACTAAGAGCACCGGCCCAGATAACATCCCGTCTAAGTTCCTAAAAGATGGTGCCTCTGAACTGGCAATCCCCATTGCTCACATAATAAATTTGTCCATCACCACTAATACAGTACCAGAGGGGTTCAAGGAGGCCAAAGTTACTCCTATCTTCAAGAAAAATAGTAGGTCTGATGTCAGCAACTATAGGCCTCTTAGTATACTCAGTGTAATATCCAAAATTCTAGAGAGGGCGGTGTACTGTCGAGTAGTGAAGTATCTTAATGACAACAATATTCTTCATAGTTACCAATCAGGCTTTAGGAGATCTTACTCAACCAACACCTCCCTAATTAATTTGATGGATTACATGAGAACTGAAATGTCGATAGGGAACCTCATAGAAATGGTAACTTTAGACTTGCAAAAGGCCTTTGATACTGTCAACCACAATGTATTATGTAAGAAACTTCAAGCTATCGGCATAGGTTCCATAGAATGGTTTAAGTCCTATCTTAGCAATAGGAAAGTTTTAGTTTGATATCTTTATTATGCACCCCATACCCATCCTGTGGGAGGTAGTCAAAAGATTACAGAGGTACATAATGGGTCCAGGGACTGGACCGCAAAGGTAATGAACTCACAAGTTACAAAGGTAATGAATCATGTAAGTAAGTAAATTTACTTACTTACGTTTATACATGGTTATAATCATGAACAAATTATAAAGTAATGAGCAATTCACTAGTCCACACCCGGTCACAACTGTAATGAGTTCTTGGTGCAAATATTAATTGTCGGGTCACACACACACATCTACACACACACCTACACACACACACACACATACATACATACACAGACACACGCAAACACACACACACACACACACACACACACACACACACACACACACACACACACACACGGTTCAATTCCCGGCGGGGCCGAAACATTTCGAAGTGTTTCCTTACACACACACACACACATATACACATACAACAGGCCTAGTGTCCAATCGACATGTGCCTAGGACAAAATGGTAACTAACACACACACACACAGGAAACAAACTGTCAAAATCAACAAAACAGAATCAGAACCCCTGCCGATAGCATGTGGAGTTCCCCAAGGTAGTATTCTGGGTCCTTTATTATTTCTGTTATGTAAACGAAATGTCCATCAGTGTTAAGTGCAAACTCCTACTGTATGCGGATGACAGTGCTCTGTTAGTGTCAGGTAAAGACTCACAAGACATAGCTAATGTAATAACACTAGAACTGGAGTCCTGCAGCAAATGGTTAGTAGACAACAAACTATCGTTACACCTCGGGAAAACAGAAGCCATACTCTTTGGCACGAAACATAAACTGAGAAGGGCAAATAATTTTAATGTCCGGTGTAATGGGGAATCCATCCTTTGACCCATGCATGTCAGGAGAATTGATAGGGAACAGTGTAGTAAAGAAAGCGAATGCCAGGACCCTATGTCTAGCCCTTATACAATGTCATATGGACTATGCTTGCTCTTCATGGTACTCTGCCTTGACAAAAAAAACTGAAAGATAAACTGCAAATCAGCCAGAACAAAATGGTAAGATTCATCCTGGACCTGGGACCAAGAGAACATGTAGGCCAGGATGAATTACAACAATTGGATATGCTGAATATTGAAGACAGAGTAAAACAACTGAAGTTAAATCAAGTTTATAAAATAGCTCACAAACAGTGTCCAGAATATCTTGCTGCCACTTTTGTCAAGGCTGGGAACCAAAACAGTCATAGTACTAGGGGGAGAGAGCACAACTCTGTAGTACCCACAGTCAGTGGCCAGGCTTCAAACACCTTTTATTGTACACAGGTCCGGATTTAGACCTTGGGTGGCCCGGGGCACTTTAGGTATGGGGAAGCCCCTCAACATGAAAATTAAATTGAATTACAAATAAGAAATGAACTAAAATGAATGATAAACAGCAGTTTTTTTTTTAAATATGTTAGGTTTCGAAGAAGACGTCTGATTTTATTTTTCTCAATTTTATTGACTTAAAGAATAACTTTGACTATAATTTTCAGTTTGTAATATATAAAGGGGGGTGGGGCACCTTTTTTCTATTTTCTGATGTCCCCCCCACCCCCCACACACACTTATTTGTTAATTCCTTTTATTAATTAAACTATTTTTTTTATAATTACATTTTGTTATGAAGGAAGTCATTCGTCTGGGGGCCCCTCTGGCAGTGGGGCCCGGGGCAGTTGCCCCCATTGCCCCTTTATAAATCCGGCCTTGAATTTGTACAGCAATAAAGGAATGGAACAGACTGCCTGCACATGTCAAAGCCAGTCATAGCATGAACCAGTTCAAGAAGAGAACTAAAAGGTACCTAATGAATGTAGCTGGATCGCTAGCGCACTCAGCTCACACACTGAGGTCCGGGGTTCGAATCTCCTCCAGTACGGCTGGAAAACATTAGGGACGTGTTTCCATAAGACACCTGATGTCCTTGTTCACCCATCAATTTAAAATGGGTACCTGGATGTTAGTCGACTGGTGTGGGTCGCATCCTGGGATAAAACTGACCTAATTTGCGGGAAATGCTCAGCATAATAAGCGGCTTTCTATATAGTAGTATGTCATTGATGTCAGCTAGGACTGTATACCTTGTACATGTACTTGTAGTAAATAAAGATATTAAAGGGAGGAGAATGATTTTTTATTTTTATTTAGCTAACACACATGTAAATGTAAATAATTCATTTTACCTTATTCCTTGTATATCTCCTTTATAGTATAATAATAAGATATTATCTCCATTATAGTATAATAATAAGGTATTAAAAGGATCCCAATGGAAATAAGTCACTTTGACTTTTTTGGGTTATCCTGGGTTCTCTACACATATGCTGCTATGTATGTAACTGTATTTGTGTATACCTGAATAAACTTACTTATCAGCCGGACTGTGGTTCGTATGTCGGTTTGCGTGCGGCCAACAGTAACAGCCTGGTTGATCAGTTCCTGATCCATCATGAGGCCTGGTCACAGACCGGGCTTAGGGGGCGTTGACCACCGAAACTTTCTCCAGGTATACTCCACGTGATATTTGTCGGACCAGGCTTATAGCCTGTCCAGATCCCTTTGTAGCCTTTCCTGGTCCTTTTCCGCTTGTATTCTCCTCAATAATTTCACGTCGTCTGTGAACAGTGACACTTCTGACTTTATCCCTTCAGTCATGTCATTCGATCTAATATAAGCAAGATACATCATTTTCACAATTTTAACATTAGCACCATACCTGGGGTGAAACCCTGCCACAACTCTAAGTGCTCTCAGCCTTTCTTTGTATTGACGACAAAGTCTCGTTACAACAGGTCCAAGTAGTGGGACCTCAAAGCCTAGATACCTGTATCTGTTTATATATTCTAGAAGAGACCTATCATGCAACTGGATCTGGCGAACTGTGCCTCTCTGTCGAGGAGGACGCCTATTGAGTATCTTTGTTTTATCAGTAGAGATTATCAACCCCAGGTCCTGACACGAGGCTAGTACATGGTTAAGGATGTTTTGGGTGTTGGAGAATCCGGTGGTGTGAATCATTATATCATCAGCGAAACTGATCATATAATGATGGGGCTGGCTAGGCATAGCATTAAGTATGCCATGTATTAGAATATTGAATAGTGTGAGACTGAGCACACCTCCCTGTGGGGTTCCTAATTCAAAGTCTTTAGTTATACTTCTATGCCCCTGGAACAACACAGAAGACTTTCTGTTACCCAGGTAGCCTTTAATCCAGCGGAGAAGCCATCCTCCAACATCCATTCTGGCAAGTTCACTAATGATTACATGTCGGTTGGCAACATCAAAAGCAGATTTAAGGTCAAGGATGGTAGTGTATGAGCTGTCAGTGTGCAGAGTGAGAAAAGTGGTTATGCAATGGTGCACACTCCTTCCATGCATGAAACCATGCAACCGAAATCAAATCAAATCATAAGATTTACGTACTTCTTTGCAAAGGTTATAATGTGTGTTTACATTTCATAATATAATTGGTACAAAGAAAACCACCATCATGCCGAGGCATTTCGGGCAGACTTAACCTAACACATAAAGACTACTTAAGTCCAGACAGGTGAATAATGGTAGATTACAAATATTCAATATTTTACTCTATTATTAATATGAGGTAGTACAATTTATGATACAGACATACATTTTTAAGTCTGTAATAATGGCTTAATAGTTATGGGATAATAAAATATTTGGGAGAGTTGCTTCAAATTTGGTTAGAGATTAGCATAGTGTGGGTATGGTTGTTATTGAGAAATGAGATGATTTTTAAGTATAGTCCTAAATTGATTTTTAGGCAGGGGATCTGTTGCTGTTTCGGACAAAGAGTTTCAGATCTTCGGGCCCTTTATCTATATCGAATTTTTGCATAGTGTGAGACGGATACGAGGGATGTCAAAAAGTGTTTTGTGCCTCGTGTTATGCCTGTGTGTTCTGTTGAAGCTGTCTAGAAGTTTGAGTGGAGGGTTGATAATGGAGTTTAATGTTCTGTATATATAGTAGGCACAATAATTATTGTGTATATTTTGTATATTAAGTAAGTTCAAGCTTTTGGAGAGTGGTGGGATGTGTTGTCTGACGCAGGAGTTTGTGATCATCCTCACAGCAGCTTTTTGTTGAGTGGTTTAAGGTGATTGGCGATGGTAGATCCCCAGGCACATCTCTGACTCATCTGAGTCTTCAACTTCCAATTGTGACCCCTTGTCGCTGTGTCCCATCTCTGGAACATTATATCTCTGTCCACCTTGCCGATTCTTTTCAGTATTTTATATGTTGCTATCATGTGTCCCCTGTCCTCCAGTGTCGTCAGGTCAATTTCCCTTAACCTCTCCTCCTAGGGCATTCCTCTTAGATCCGGGACTAGTCTCGTTGCAAACATTTGCACTTTCTCTAATTTCCTGACATGCTTGCTCAGGTGTGGGGTTCCAAACTGGTGCTGCATACTCCAATATAGACCTGATGTACACGGTGTACAGAGTCCTGAACGACTCCTTACTGAGATGTCGGAAAGCTATTCTTAGGTTTGCTAGTCGCCCATATGCTGCAGCAGCTATTTGGTTGATGTGCGCACACACACACACTCACATTACACACTGTGATATATATGATATGTTTAAAGCCTTTAGACTATGCAAGTGTAATTAAAACCTCATGTTACCTATACTTCCACATCAAGAATATTTTACTCTCTATACATATATACAGTACATGAGGTGTGAGAGATACATGTCTAGTACATATTGTTACGTGTTTGTCACTGATTATAATGCGAAAATTTCATCCAGCTCCTCAGAGCAGGGGCGCGTGCCCAAAATACAGCATGCATTACCCCTCTGAACAGCAGCGCTGAGTCACTGGAACAGAAAGCTAGCTGCCCTGGGATCCCTAGTTATCCTGTTGAGTCTTTTGCCCAGCTCCTTGAGGAACTTAGATGCACTCTTTCCCTATGAGTCAAGGGTCTCCGAGCCTATGGGGACAAACATATAATGATGGGCAAGTTCTCCATATTTTCTTGAATTTTGGGACTCCCTGAAGGTGGCAGCTGCCCCTCCTTCCTCCCTGGTGTATTGGAGATAGGTATGAGCCAAGGTAGATGCACATGTGTAGTCCCACACCACCTGCTTGCCGTCTGTCCAGGCTTGAAGGGTGATACCATCTGGACGCTTTTGGCTGCCATCAGATGTGCATAGTTGGGGTGGTTCCCTTACTGCTGGGCATCCGGCTGTTTTGAGGCTCCTCTTGATAATGTTATTAACCTCTTCATGTCTTGCAATCTTTCCCTCGGATTTATGACACACAAGACCATGGTACCCGAATCGGTCTGCTGCTTCACTGCCACAAATATACCAGTGTTCGGCGAGAATAGGGGCGGCAAGTCGAAGGGCAACACCAATGCGGATGGTCTGTGTGTCGAGGCGTGTGCCAAGGCTGGTGTTGGGAACAACCAACAGAAAATCCCCTGCATGAGGAGCTCTCACTGCCAGGAGGTGGGCTCTATCCTTCCCTAACACACACTGAAGCATTGTTGAGGCTATATTCTCTACTATTGGGCCATCCCAGTGTGACAGTTTGTAGTTGTTGCGGGTAACAGGTCTGGTTTCAGAGCCCATTAGATTATCCCAGATCCTGGCTCCGTCAACGAACTTTTGGTCATGGACTCCAATCTTGTCCCTAAGATGTTCAGGGAGAATCGCTGCTACAAGCCCTCTGAATGCAATGCATGACAGGAAAGCAGGTAGCGCAATCTGTGATGACTTGCGGACACCAATGCCTCCTAGTCTGACTGGGAGTGTAGCTTGGTCCCACTGCCCATCTTCTAGAGTAAGGTTAAGTACTTTAGTAAAGATCTGCCTCAGGATACTGTCATATTCGTGCAGTATAGGGTTATCATATGAAGGAGCACATCTTAGGAAATATGTCAACCTGGGCAGACTCAAGCATTTTGTGAGAAGGTACAAGGCATCATGGGTGTCAAGATTGTCTATTCGTTGTTCCATTCTCCTCAATTCTTCCAGTTTCTTACTGATAATTGTGTCAATGCCATCGCTTATCAGAGGTGCTCCAAGCAAGACACTATTTATAGGGGCAATGACTGATGCTCCTGGTAGTTTTGATCTCACTGTATCTATCACTTGTTGATTGACTGAGATGATTTCACATTTGGATGGATTCAGGATGAGACCCATTTCCTGTCCCCGTGTCATCACCTGTGTAAGATCATCTAGAAGGAACTCCTTTGTACCTGCTAGTGTGCCATCATCCAGGAACCAGATGTTTAGCTCACTGGTCAGTCTATTTATATATATATATATATATATATATATATATATATATATATATATATATATATATATATATATATATATTATTAACACATCGGCCAGGGTGGCCAGAAAAAGAAAAACTTTCATCATTCACTCCATTACTGTCTTGCCAGAGGCGTGCTTACACTACAGTTATGAAACTGCAACATTAACACCCCTCCTTCAGAGTGCAGACACTGTACTTCCCATCTCCAGGACTCAAGTCCGGCCTGCCGGTTTCCCTGAATCCCTTCATAAATGTTACTTTGCTCACACTCCAACAGCACGTCAAGTATTAAAAACCATTTGTCTTCATTCACTCCTATCAAATACGCTTACGCATGCTTGCTGGAAGTCCAAGCCCCTCGCACACAAAACCTCCTTTACCCCCTCCCTCCAACCTTTCCTAGGCCGACCCCTACCCCGCCTTCCCTCCACTACAGATTTATACACTCTCGAAGTCATTCTACTTTGTTCCATTCTCTCTACATGTCCAAACCACCTCAACAACCCCTCCTCAGCCCTCTGGATAATAGTCTTGATAATCCCACACCTCCTCCTAATTTCCACACTACGAATTCGCTGCATTATATTCACACCACACATTGATCTCAGACATGACATCTCCATTGCCTTTAGCCTTCTCCTTGTTGCAACATTCACCACCCATGCTTCACACCCATATAAGAGTGTTGGTATAACTATACTCTTCATACATTCCCCTCTTTGGTTTCATGGATAAAGTTCTTTGTTTCCACAGACTCCTAAGTGCACCACTTACCCTTTTACCCTCATCAATTCTATGATTCACTTCATCTTTCATAGACCCATCTGTTGACACGTCCACTTCTAAATATCTGAATACATTCACCTCCTCCATACTCTCTCCCTCCAATCTGATATCCAATCTTTCATCACTTAATTTTTTTGTTATCCTCATCACCTTACTCTTTTCTATATTCACTTTCAATTTCCTTCTTTTACATACCCTACCAAAATCATCCACCAACCTCTGCAACTTCTCTTCAGAATCTCCCAAAAGCACAGTGTCATCAGCAAAAAGCAGCTGTGACAACTCCCACTTTGTGTTAGATTCTTTATCTTTTAACCCAACACCTCTTGCCAAGACCCTCGCATTCACTTCTTTTACAACTCCATCTATAAATATATTGAACAACCATGGTGACGTCACACATCCTTGTCTAAGGCCTACTTTTACTGGGAAATAATCTCCCTCTCTCCTACATACTCTAACCTGAGCCTCACTATCCTCGTGTAAAATATTCACTGCTTTCAGTAACCTACCTCCTATTCTATACACCTGTAACATCTGCCACATTGCCCAACTATCCACCCTGTCATACGCCTTTTCCAAATCCATAAATGCCACAAACACCTCTTTACCCTTATCTAAATACTGTTCAGCTATATGTTTCACTGTAAACACTTGGTCTACACACCCCCTACCTTTCCTAAAACCTCCTTGTTCATCTGCTATCCTACTCTCCGTCTTACTCTTAATTCTTTCAATAATAACTCTACCATACACTTTACCAGGTATACTCAACAGACTTATTCCCCTATATTTTTTGCACTCTCTTTTGTCCCCTTTGCCTTTATACAAAGGAACTATGCATGCTCTCTGCCAATCCCTAGGTACCTTACCCTCTTCCATACATTTATTAAATAATAGCACCAACCACTCCAAAACTATATCCCTACCTGCTTTTAACATTTCTATCTTTATCCCATCAATCCCAGCTGCCTTACCCCCTTTCATTTTACCCACTGCCTCACGAACTTCCCCCACACTCACAACTGGCTCTTCCTCACTCCTACAAGATGTTTTTCCTTCTTGCCTTATACACGAAATCACAGCTTCCCTGTCTTCATCAACATTTAACAATGACACTGTGCTTTTGGGAGATTCTGAAGAGAAGTTGCAGAGGTTGGTGGATGAGTTTGGTAGATTAGATTTTTAGATTTTGCCACCGAAGTGGCTAGTTTATTGTGCACCCCATATCCATCCTGTGGACGGTAGCGCAGAGCATATGGATATACAAAAGACCTAGGCACTAGGCCCCAAAGGGGTTAACAATTGTACATTTGAATTTATATCTACATTTCACTTATCTGTTACAAGCAAATTTAGGAAATTTGTTTAGTACAACTGGTATCTTATTTTCATGAATACGATATCTTGACATGTCACATAGGTTATTATACTGTCTATCTCTAGTTTGGTAGGGTATGTAAAAGAAAGAAATTAAAAGTGAATATAGGAAAGAGTAAGGTGATGAGGATAACAAAAAATTAGATAATGGAAGATTGGATATCAGATTGGAGGGAGAGAGTATGGAGGAGGTGAATGTGTTCAGATATTTGGGAGTGGATGTGTCAGCAGATGGATATATGAAGGATGAAGTGAATCATAGAATTAATGAGGGGAAAAAGGTGAGTGGTGCACTGAGGAGCTTGTGGAGACAGAGAACTTTATCCATGAAAGTAAAGAGGGAAATGTATGAGAGTATAGTTATACCAACACTCTTGTATGGGTGTGAGACATGGGTTGTGAATGTTGCAACAATGAGAAGGCTGGAGGCAGTGGAGATGTCGTGTCTGAGGGCAATGTGTGGTGTGAATATAATGCAGAGAATCCGTAGTTTGGAGATTAGGAGGAGGTGTGGGATTACCAAAACTATTATCCAGAGAGCTGAGGAGGGGTTGTTGAGATGGTTTGGACATATAGAAAGGATGGAGCAAAATAGAATGACTTCGAAAGTGTATAAATCTGTAGTGGAGGGAAGGCGGGGTAGGGGTCGGCCTAGAAAAGGTTGGAGGGAGGGGGTAAAGGAAGTTTTGTGTGCGAGGGGCTTGGACTTCCAGCAAGCGTGCGTGAGCGTGTTAGATAGGAGCGAATGGAGACAAATGGTTTTTAGGACTTGACGTGCTGTTGGAGTGTAAGCAAGGTAACATTTATGAAGGGTTTCAGGAAAACCGGCAGGCCGGACTTGATTCCTGGAGATGGGAAGTACAGTGCCGGCACTCTGAAGGAGGGGTGTTAATGTTGCAGTTTTATAGCTGTAGTGTAAGCACGCCTCTGGCAAGACAGTGATGGAGTGAATGATGATGAAAGTTTTTCTTAGTCGGGCCACCCTGCCTTGGTGGGAAACGGCCGATGTGTTAATATATATATATATATATATATATATATATATATATATATATATATATATATATATATATATATATTATATATATATATATGCAAAAGATCACAGTAAACAGGTGATATCAAAATATGCAAGAAAACCACTATGAAAAAATAGAAGAATTCCAAGCGCTTTCGTGACTACTCACATTATCAAGGAACTATAACAGGAAACATGACAAGAAGGGCTTATATAAGGGCGAGACTACACCTCACAGTCACATCACACTAACAAAGACTACACCTCACAGTAGCGTAACATCTCACGACTCTGTGAAGAGGAACATAAGAAAGGACCTGAAACTCTTCCCAAGAATTAAGATTAGTTTAATTTATTATTAAATTCTTCCCAAATTTTATTAATTATAAATGAATCCAATTTATATAAACCAAAAGAAATATTCATATTATTTTCAAAACTGCTTTTAATGAAACATGATTCTATTATATTTCTCTCAACCATGGACTTGCTTGATACAACCTTCTCAGCATTTTGAAAATCAATTGGATGGTTAAAATCTCTCACATGAATAAATAGAGCATTAGAATCTTGTCCAGTTCTAATGCTATATTTATGTTGTTTTAATCTTAGTTCAAGACTTTTACCAGTTTGACCATAATAAACTTTATCGCATACTTTACAGGGAATCTTATAGACACATCCGTCAGCATTTTGGGGGGAATTTTTTATCAAAAGTCTTTTTACTGTATCAAGATTTTTAAATGCAACTTTGATATTAAAATTCTTAAGAAAGGAAGGCATATCAACCAAGTTTTCATGGTAAGGGAGAACCAACATATTTTTGGTTGAATAAGGTTGGTTGTCCCTTTTTGGATTGTAAAAAGTATTCCTAGCTATTTTAAAAGATTTATCAATTATGTTTCTTGGGTATTTTAAATCATTAGCTATTTCATAAATTTTAGAGATTTCTTCATCTATGAACTCTGGACTACAAATACGTAAAGCTCTCAAAAACATTGAAGAAAAACTGACACTTTAACTCTATCTTGATGTGAAGAGTAATAGTGTACATAGGAACAATTATTTGTAGGTTTTCTGTAAATTTTAAATTTAAAATCAATGTTACCCTTAATAATAAAAACATCTAGGAAGGGCAATGAGTTATTTACTTCGAATTCAACAGTAAAATTTATAGAATGAGCTAAGCTATTTAATTTAACAAGGAAATGGTTTATATCTACATTCTTAGGCATAAGGCACAAAATATCATCAACATATCTATACCACTTAGCTCTATTGGGAAGGATAGTGTTAAGCAATCTTGTTTCGAAAAATTCCATATATAAGTTACTAAGAACAGGTGAAAGAGGATTTCCCATTGCCATACCAAACTTCTGAGTGTAAAACTCATCATTAAATACAAATTTTGCATCAACAATACAAAGTTTAATAAGTTTAATGATAGTAGGAACTGGCAATGGTAAATCATAATTAACCAGTTCTTCAGATAAGAAACTTAGTAAAACATCAACTGGAACTTTTGTAAACAAGAGGTAACATCAAAACTAACCATATTGAAATCATTTAAATCAGTCAAGGTGCTTAATTTATCAACTAAATCTAAGTTGTTTTTAACATTAAAATTAGAAATTTTTCCAACAATTGGGCTCAAAATATCAACAAGCCATTTAGAAAGTTTATAAGAAACTGAACCTATAGAGCTAATAATTGGTCTAACAGGATTACCAGGTTTGTGTGTTTTTATTAATCCATACATATAAGGTAAAGATGGATTAGTGGAAGTAAATTTTTTAATTAATTCATCTTTGCCCTTCAATAGATGTTTTATTGTTTTATTGAAATTGCTGTTGACAGTTTCTAAGGGATTCTTTCTAAGTTTAGAATAGGTTTCAAAATCATCTAGGAGGTTATTCATTTTATCTTGGTAATCGGTTTCTTTCATAATTATTTATTTTATCTGCTTTAGTAAGACGCAAATTTTTATTATTCAAAAGTGAATCATAAGACTTAAAAAATCTTTGAGGGCAATTGGGAATATTTTGTTTTAACATTGAGCTATATACCATCCCCTTACTAATATTAATTTCATCAGTGGATAAATCAGAGGATTTTTCTAAATTACAAAAGCGCTTGGAATTCTTCTATTTTTTCATAGTGGTTTTCTTGCATATATATATATATATATATATATATATATATATATATATATATATATATATATATATATATCCGATTTTGTACCCCAGTTCATCCCCATGGAGATGAAAAAAAATATATGAACAAGAACTATTAAGAAAAAATGTGTAGTGTGACCTAAATGTAAGTAAAAGTAGCAAGATATACCTGTCATCTTGTGTGTTTATAAGACAGCGAAAGACACCAACGCTCCTTCCATCATAAAGAGCATTGCATCAGATAAGCAGTATACTTGCATACATAAGTGCATCTAATTTTCTATATGAGTTTTTATTGATCACTGTATGTACTGTACCATAGTTGGAACTGCTTCATAAACGCTGACCATGTTTTTTTTCCTACAGTACTTGTTTATAGTGCGAGGACTACGTGTTGTGTTCACCACTCAAGCTGAGAAACTCATCCGTGGCTACTACGTGGCTACCAGGAGACTTCGTGGTGACTGTGTACAAGGCTCTGCTGTTCCTATTACTGCTATAAACACACTGTAAGTAACACTTGTACAGTCATCAAGATGCTCCGTGGTGACTGCGTACAAGGCTCTACTGTTATTGTTACTGTTATAAACACACTGTAAGTAACACTTGTACAGTCATCAGGATGCTCCGTGATGACTATGTACAAGGCTCTACTGTTACTGCTACAAACACGCTGTAAGTAACACTTGTACAGTCATCAGGATGCTCCGTGGTGACTGCGTACAAGGCTCTACTGTTATTGTTACTGTTATAAACACACTGTAAGTAACACTTGTACAGTCATCAGGATGCTCCGTGGTGACTGCGTACAAGGCTCTACTGTTATTGTTACTGTTATAAACACACTGTAAGTAACACTTGTACAGTCATCAGGATGCTCCGTGGTGACTGCGTACAAGGCTCTACTGTTACTGCTACAAACACACTAAGTATCTCTTCAAGTTTATCAAAGACTTAGTTATCCTATGTGTAAGTACACACTTTGTTCCCTGTGTGGTGGATATTATTATTATTATTATTATTATTACTTATTATTATTACTATTAAAATATTCTAAGCCTATGAGTCATACAGCTATTCGAGTAGGGACATGTGGAGGTGTGGGTTAGTGGAGGTGTGGGTTAGTGGAGGTGTGGGTTAGTGGAGGTGTGGGTTAGTGGAGGTGTGGGTTAGTGGAGGTGTGGGTTAGTGGAGGTGTGGGTTAGTGGAGGTGTGGGTTAGTGGAAGTGTGGGTTAGTGGAGGTGTTTACCTGGAGTTTACCTGGAGAGAGTTCCGAGGGTCAACGCCCCTGCGGCCCGGTCTGTGACCAGGCCTCATGGTGGATCAGGGCCTGATCAACTAGGCTGTTACTGCTGGCCGCACGCAGTCCAACGTACGAACCACAGCCTGGCTGGTCAGTTACCGCCTGTCCAGTGCCTGCTTGAAGACAGCCAGGGGTGTGGGTTAGTGGAGGTGTGGGTTAGTGAAGGTGTGGGTTAGTGGACAGGAAATGTAGGGAAGGTCTTCCCTACATTTCTGGTCTCTCTAGTCTCAACAGCTCTCTCCGTTCCTTAGACATCAAACTTACTTTCCGCCAGACTAACACTCTTCGCACTAATCTAGTTCATACCTCTCCTCCCTCTACAGATGCTCCTGGTGTCTACTCTATTTCTTGCTCCTCCTGTCCTCTTCAGTACTTTGGAGAAACTGGCCGATCTCTTTCTGACAGACTTAGGGAGCACAAAAATAGTGTTAGGCTTGCCGACACCAATAATGCTCTTTTCTGTCATGTCAGAGATCACAGTCATCCTATTGATTGGTCTTCTGCTAAAACTGTCTATCCCACGTCCAACTTTCACAGTCGCCGTCTGGTTGAATCCTCCCTTATACACAACTTTCCTTGTATGAATCTTAGCCCTGGCTTTGTCTCTGTAGATGCTTTCCTCTCCCATTACATTGTTAAATGCTCCAAACTTCAGAACACCCGTGACTTAACCTGATTCTTTTTCCCTTCTCCCTCTTCCCCTTTCCTCTTTCTTAGTTCTCCTCTGGGTTTTCTTTCTTTTGCCTTGTATTTGTCCTTCATTATTATTTTTTTTCCCTGTGTGTTCTTGCCCCTACCCTATGTGGGTTGCTAGCTCCCTTTCAGTGCTCCTCTTTCCTAGAATTGACTGACTCCACTACTACTACTACTATCACTATTACTACCACTATTACTCCTCCACCACTTTCTTGTTCACGCCTCTGTCTGCTGGCCTCTATATATACTCCCTCCTCCTCTTCTTTTTGTTAGTGTGACTTTTTAAATGGTCCAAGTCGGACCGAAAAGTAGTTGTAAGCTCCTCTCTTTTATGTGCGGGTTGTTTGTGTATTAATGAAATCATGGAACAGGTGGGGTTGAACCCACGGCAACAATAAGATTCATCCAACTAGGTATATTTCTATACACCATAGGGAAGTTAGCATGGGCCCCACTCTGACCACAAATGCAAGATTTTATAGATGGATCTCCCGCCAGAGTGGCTGTGATGAACTTAACTACGCTGGTTAGTTACCATTTTGTCCTAGGCACATGTCGATTTGACACTAGGCCTGTTGTATGTATGTGTGTGTGTGTGTGTGTAAGGAAACACTTCGAAATGTTTCCGCCCCGCCGGGAATTGAACCCGGGCCCTCCGTGCATCAGGCGAGAGCTTTAGCCATCAGGCCACCGGGGCGTGTGGTGAGAGACTCATCTGTAAAAACTTGCATTTGTGGTCACAGTGAAGCCCATGTTAACTTCCCTAAGGTGTACAGATTAATCAAAACTAAGCGCTAAACCCACAAGGGTCATACAGCACTGTGTGGTGTATAGAAATATACCTAATTTGATGAGTCTTGAACTTGAACTTGTATGACCAGAGCTTTGATAAGATGGGGAAGGAAGAGGAATGGGTTAGGATGGAAATATGGGAAAAGGGGAGGGAGGAGGTTAGGTGGGATAATAAAGGTAAGTGGCCTAACCACTTTGGTGCATTTTAATACAGTGGTACCCCGAATTTCGTACAGCTCCCAACTCGAACAATTATGTAAGTGTATTTTTGTAAGTGCTTTTGTAAGTGTATTTTTGGAGGTCTGAAACAGACTAGTCTAATTTACATTCGTCTTTATGGGAACAAATTCGTTTGGTAACGGCACTCGAACAGCCTTCTGGAACGAATTATTGACGAAATCCAGGGTACCACTGTACATGGACTGCATGCGGCCAGCAGTAACAGCCTGGTTGATCAGGCTCTGGTCCAACATGAGGCCTGGTCACGGACCGGGCCGCGGGGGCGTTGACCCCTGGAATTCTCTCCAGCTAAACTCTAGGTAAACATGTATGTGTGTGTGTATATATAGTGTCAATAATGAAATAAATTTCATTGAATGGGGTATAACACTTACCCATCAGCTTCACACAGTTATAACAAATGTATAACTGCATGATGCTGAGTTCACAAGGAGCATACTATTTGCAATTGCCTTTTTTTTATCATGGACAGCTGGCTGAGTGGCTTACGCATTGGCCTGGAACTTTAAGACTCACTTGCTGTGGGTTCAAACCTCACCCCTGGTTTGTTTTCAATCGTGTTATTAGTATTTTATGAGTCAAAAAAGGAATGGATAATTCTGTACCCAACGGACATTGTCCATTGTTCTAAATCAACCAATTTTGTTCTGTATTTCTGAAATCTTTTAAATAGAGTGGTTTACTATATTATCAATTTATCTGCTAGAGCTCAGGTTGCGGCCAGCCATGCTCGTCTCGCTCTGCGCTGCACCGTGGAGGGTTGGGATGCAGCTGCTGCAGTACTGATATGTGAAGAAGCTCTGGCAGCACACTCAGGCTACTCCCTGCTCCACGTCACTCCAACCCCACACCTACCGCCAAACTGTGACCTACACACACTCTTAGGAAGAAAGGTAACGCAAATATATTTATTTTTTGTGCAGTATTGAACACTTGTGAGTCATTTACCTGGAGTATACCTGGAGAGGGTTTCGGGGGTCAACGCCCCCATGGCCCGGTCTGTGACCAAACCTCATGGTGGATCAGGGCCTGATCAACCACGCTGTTGCTGTTGGCCGCACACAACCTGACGTACAAACCACAGCCTGGCTGATCAGGTATACTGGCTTTAGGTGCCTGTCCAGTGACTTCTTGAAGACAGCCAAGGGTCTATTGGTAATCCCCCTTATGTATACTGGGAGGCAGTTGAACAGTCTTGGGGCCCTGACACTTGTTGTCTCTTATCGTGCTAGTTGTGCCCCTGCTTTTCATTGTGGGGATGTTGCATCGTCTGCTGACTATTTTGCTTTCATAGGGAGTGATTTTCATGTGCAAGTTTGGTACTAATCCCTCTAGGATTTTCCGAGTGTATATAATCATTTATCTCTCCTGCCTGCGTTCTAGGGAGTACAGGTCGAGGACCTTCATACATTCCCAGTAATTTAGGTGTTTTATCGCAGTTATGTGTGCCGTGAAGGTTCTCTGTACATTTTCTAGGTCAGCAATTTCACCTGCCTTGAAAGGTACTGTTAGTGTGCAGCAATATTCCAGCCTTGATTGAAAAAGCGACCTGAAGTGTCATCATTGGCTTGGATCCTAGTTTTGAAGGTTCTCATTATCCATCCTGTCATTTTTTAAGCAGATGCGATTGATACATTGTTATGGTCTTTGAAAGTGAGATCCTCTGACATTATCACTCCCAGGTCTTTTACATTAGTTTTCACTCTATTGTGTGGTTGGAATTTGTTTTATACTCCGATATAGTTTTAATTTCCTCACATTTTCCATATCGGAGTAATTAAAATTTCTCATCATTGAACTTCATATTATTTTATGCTGCCCATTTAAAGATTTGGTTGATGTCTGCTTGGAGTCTTGCAGTGTCTTCAATGGAGGACACTGTCATGCAAATTCGGGTGTCATCTGCAAAGGAAGACACGGTGCTGTAGCTTACATCCCTGTCTATGTCAGATATGAAGTTGAGGAACAGGATGGGAGCGAGTACTGTGCCTGGTGGAACAGAGCTTTTCACAGTAGCTGCCTCAGACTTTACTCTGTTTACTACTACTACTCTATGTGTTCTATTTGTTAGGAAATTCTAGATCCATCTACCAACTATTCCTATTATTACTTTATCATGCATTTTGTGCGCTATTAAACCATGGTCACACTTGTCAAAGGCTTTTGCAAAGTCTGTGTATACTACATCTGCATTTTGTTTGTCTTCTAGAGCATCCAGGACCTTGTCGTAGTGGTCCAGTAGTTGGGACAGGCAGGCGCGACCTGCTCTAAACCCATTCTGCCCTGGGTTGTGTAACTGATGGGTATCTAGATGAGTGGCGATCTTGCTTCTTAGAACCCTTTCAAATATTTTTATGATATGGGATGTTAGCGGTATCAGTCTGTAGTTCTTTGCTATTGCTTTACTGCCGCCTTTGTGGAGTGGGGCTATGTCTGTTGTTTTTAGTAGCTGTGGGACGACCCCTGTGTCTATGCTCCCTCTCCATAGGATGTTAAAAGCATATGACCTGGAGTTTACCTGGAGAGAATTCCAGGGGTCAACGCCCCCTGCGGCCCGGTCTGTGACCAGGCCTCATGTTGAACCAGAGCCTGATCAACTATGCTGTTACTGCTGGCTGCACGCAGTCCAACGTACGAACCACAGCCTGGCTGGTCAGGTACCGACTTTAGGTGCCTGTCCAGTGCCTGCTTGAAGACAGCCAGGGGTTTGTTGGTAATCCCCCTTATGTATGCTGGGAGGCAGTTGAACAATCTTGGGCCCCTCACACTTATTGTGTTGTCCCTCAACGTGCTAGTGGCACCCCTGCTTTTCATTGGGGGGATGTTACATCGCCTGCCGAGTCTTTTGCTTTCGTAGGGAGTGATTTTCGTGTGCAAGTTTGGTACTAATCCCTCGAGAATTTTCCATGTGTATATAATAATGTATCTCTCCCGCCTGCGTTCTAGAGAGTACAGGTTTAGGAACTTCAAGCGTTCCCAGTAGTTGAGGTGGTTTATCGCACTTATGCGTGCGGTGAAGGTTCTCTGCACATTTTCAAGGTCAGCAATTTCACCCGCCTTGAAAGGTGCAGTTAGTGTGCAGCAATATTTCAGCCTAGATAGAACAAGCGATCTGTACAGTGTCAACATGGGCTTGGCATCCCTGGTTTTGAAGGTTCTCATTATCCATCCTGTCATTTTTCGGGCAGATGCAATTGCTACATTGTTATGGTCCTTGAAGGTGAGATCCTCTGACATGATCACTCCCAGGTCTTTGACATTAGTTTTTCGCTCTATTGTGTGGTTGGAATTAGTTTTGTACTCCGATGAGATTTTAATTTCTTCACGTTTTCCGTATCTGAGTAATTGAAATTTCTCATCATTGAACTTCATATTGTTTTCTGTAGCCTATTTAAAGATTTGGTTTATGTCTGCTTGGAGTCTTGCAGTGTCTTCAACGGTGGACACTGTCATACAGATTCGGGTGTCATCTGCAAAGGAAGACAGCACTGTGGCTTATATCCCTGTCAATGTCTGATATGAGGATGAGGAATAGGATGGGAGAAAGTACTGTGCCTTGTGGTTAGTTTGATATCTTTATTATGCACCCCATACCCATCCTGTGGGCGGTAGTCAAAAGATTACAGAGGTACATAATGGGTCCAGGGACTGGACCTCAAAGTTTGATAGCTGAGCAAGTTACAAAGGTAATGAACTCAGATGGTCACAATCATGACAAGTTACAAAGGTATTTGCAGATTACAGAGGTATATATAGGGTCCAGAGACTGGGCCCCAAAGTTTTGATAGCTGAACAAGGTACAATGGTAATTAATTCACTAGTTACAAGGTAATGAATCATGTAAGTAAATTTACTTACGTCTCTACATGGTTGCACTCATGAACAAATTATAAAGCAATGAGCAATCTATTAGTCTACACCCAGCCACAACTGTAATGAGTTATTGGTGCAAATTTTAATTGTTGGGTCACACACACACACACATATACATATACACATACATATATACACATACACACATGTACATACACACACACACTTTGTGGAACAGAGCTTTTCACAGTAGCTGCCTCAGACTTTACTCTGTTGACTACTACTCTTTGTGTTCTACATGTTAGGAAATTATAGATCCATCTACCAACTTTTCCTGTTATTCCTTTATCACGCATTTTGTGTGCTATTACACCATGGTCACACTTGTCAAAGGCTTTTGCAAAATCTGTGTATATAACATCTGCATTCTGTTTATCTTCTAGAGCATCCAGGACCTTGTCGTAGTGGTCCAGTAGTTGGGACAGACAGGAGCGGCCTGCACTAAACCCATGCTGTCCTGGGTTGTGCAATTGATGGGTATCAAGATGGGTGGCGATCTTGCTTCTTAGAACCCTTTCAAAGATTTTTATGATATGGGACGTTAGCGCAATTGGTCTGTAGTTCTTTGCTATTGCTTTACTGCCCCTTTTGTAGAGCGGGGCTATGTCTGTTGTTTTTAGTAGCTGCGGGACGATCCCAGTCTCCATGCTCCCTCTCCATAGGATGTTAAAAGCATGTGATAGGGGCTTCTTGCAGTTCTTGATGAACACGGAGTTCCATGAGTCTGGGCCTGGAGCAGAGTGCATGGGCATGTCATTTATTGCCTTTTCGAAGTCATTTGGCGTCGTGGTGATGTCAGAAAGGCATGCGTCTGTCAAGTTCTGTGGCACTCTCATAAAAAAATAATTGAGGTTTTCGATTTTCAGTCTGGTTAGTGGCTCGCTAAAGACTGAGTCATACTGGGATTTAAGTAGCTCACTCATTTCCTTGCTGTCATCTGTGTAGGACCCATCCCGTTTAAGTAGGGGCCCAATACTGGTTGTTGTTCTCGACTTTGATTTTGCATAGGAAAAGAAATACTTAGGGTTTCTTTCAATTTCATTTATGGCTTTTAGTTCTTCCCGTGTCTCTTGATTCGTGTAAGATTCCTTTAGTTTTAATTCGATGTTTGCTATTTCTCTGACTAGTGACTCCCTACGTATTTCAGAGATATTGGCCTCCTGTAGCCGCTCCGTTATTCTTTGCCTTCGCCTGTATAGGAGCGCCTCTCTCTTTCTAGTTTGCATCTTCTCCTCCATTTCCTTAAGGAAATTTGCCTTGAGCAAACCTCAAGTACCACAGAGTTAATTTGTTCTAGACATAGGTTGGGATCCGTGATGCTTAGGCAATCTTCCCAGTTTATATCATTTAGGACTTGGTTTACTTGGTCCCACCATATGTTTTTGTTATTGAAGTTGAATTTGGAGAAAGCTCCCTCATGGCTGATCACATTTTGTTGATCTGGGGCTCCCCGCATGCATGTCTGGACCTCTATTATGTTGTGATCTGAGTATATTGTTTTTGATATGATGACATTTCGTATCAGATCATCATTGTTGGTGAAGATGAGGTCTAGCATATTCTCTAATCTTGTGGGCTCTACTATTTGCTGGTTTAAGGTGAACTTGGTGCAGAGATTTAAAAGTTCATGCATGTGTGAATTTTCCTCTGAGCTGCCTCCTGGTGTTATCTCTGCTACCACATTGTTTGCAATGTTCCTCCATTTTAGGTGCCTGAGGTTGAAATCCCCCAGTAGCAAGATGTTGGGGGCAGGAGCTGGAAGATTTTCCAGACAGTGATAGAAATAGTATCTATGGTCGTAAGGAGGGAAAGATCGCAAGCTTGGCCAGCATTCTGGACCGTGATGATGTGAGTGCCGCTCTTGAGAGCATGAAATGAGATGTCTTTACCTACATGGCATAGGAGAGCTTTACCAATACTATGATCGGAAAGATAGGTATTAGGAGAGGTCGGTCGTAGAGTAAAAAACTTTGTCCATTGAGTAGTGTGAAACAAAGTGTTTAAGGGGAGTGCGTGATGTGCTGGTCGTTTCTAAAATGAATGAGAAGGAAGTGTCGAATCGTCATGTAAGGGTCTTGGTCATTTGGATTTGGGACCGGAGGTGGCCCAACGTGTGATGGGCGAGCAATCCGAAAATTGCCGCACCGTTGAGGAAGAAGCCGGAATCAAGGTGAGAGAAGAGCGAAGGTCAGACATGTCAAAAGGGCCAGTCGGAACCCCGGTACCTGAAGCAGGTGACGAACTGGCACCAGCAAGAGGTACAGGGGTATTAGAGGTGTCCGAAGAGTTGTCCATTAACGAGGTAGGGTCAGAACTGGGTGCGGTATCAAGAAGGGGCTCGGGGGTAGGTTCACGGATTAGGGCATCCATGGTTAGGTTACTTCTTTCTTTTTATTTTTCAGAAAAAAAGAAAGAAAATAAAAAAAATAAAAAAAGGGGGGGGGGGGGAACGTGGAGGAATAGCTCCTAGGAGGAATGAAAAGGGCGTAAATCCCCCTCCGCGCCCAAGAGGACCTCAACACCGCAAGTAGTGCAAATGCTGCTTGGAACCTGTGCCATACCCTACCCTTCATGCCAGTAAACCAGCAATCCGGGATAGCAACCTCACATCCACCGAGCCACCTCGGCGGACAAAATAGAGGGCGGCCGGATACCCACCACAAAGCATACCGCCTTCGGCCACCACCTCCGGAATTCAAAAGGTGGCCTCCAGAGATACACACGTTGCCCAAAATTTACCCAAGGCCACTCCCCGGGAGACCGGAGAGGGATTGGGACATCCCCAGGCGATCCAGATTCCACGGCAAACTACACTACTGCCAAGAACCTCAACGGAATGGGATGGACCACGGTACCCTTCCCCTACCTAGGAACTAGAATGCCTGTGGAGAGAAGCTCCCAGGGTAAAAATGGGAAGGGAATAAGGGAGGGATGAGGAGGAGGAGGAAAGGGAAAAGGGAGGATGGGAAAGGGAAGGGGGGATTGGGGGGTAATTAGGTTCGGTCTGAGGAAGAAGACCAAGAGGTCCAATTCCTCAGACTGATAGCCTCTTTACCACGACAAGGAGCCCCCCTTAAAGAGACCCATGGTCTAGATGTTCTGTATCTTCTTGTTCCCTTTAGGTGGTGTTCCTGACAATATAAGTTATAACATTGTCTTTCCTGAACTGAAGAGTGACACATTTCAGGGTGGAAAATTATTATTATAATCAAAAGAAGCGCTAAACCACAAGGGTTATACAGCTCAGGGTGGAAAAGCTTACAGGAAGGAAGGTTGCATTTTCCTGTTGTCATATGGGCACGGCATTTCCTGGGGTGGCCAAAGCTACACGTCCCATCTGTTTTTCCAGATATTCCATGAATGCAGATACCTAATGCATAGAATTTGCATAGGTCTGATTTCTGTTTGCCTTGTTTATTGTGACTGCATTTCCTACTGGTGCGTGTTTTTCTGTCTCTACTATCTTCAGCACTTGTACTAACAATGGTGCCTTCACCAGTATTTTGACCAGTACAGTGTATATTGACCATTCAAATTTAACATGCCTTTAAAACAACTGAAAGGAAACAAATTCTTAGATTTACAAAACACTTTAACACGTAAGGTCATTCAGTCCTTTGTACAATGAAAAAAATGAATACAGGTATATCCACACACATTAACACTTACATCAAAAATACATTACAAAAAGAATGAATGTTGCAATATCACACTAAGTTAAAATAACCCACATCAAGAAAATTATATATTTTATTATTATAATCATGGGAGTGCGCTAAACCCATAGGATTATACAGCACATGTGGGGGAGGGATGGAAGGTATTCAGGCTTAATTCAGGGAGCTGGATCACAGATCCAATTCCCTAGCAGCATCAAGGAACCTCCCTTGAGGGGCACATCAAGAAAAATCCCATTGCCTACATCAAAAATATTGCCCTAATATTTTCTCGAGGTCCAGACAAGTACAGTGGTACCCCGGTTTACGATATTTTTTCATTCCAGAATGCTGTTCAAGTGCCATTACCAAACGAATTTATCTCCTTAAGAAATGTTGTAAAATAGACTAGTCCTTTTAGACCCCCAAAATTACACTTACAAAAGCATTTAAAAAAATAAACTTACATAAAAGGGTGAGTTTGGGGACCATCGTAAACCGGGGTACCACTGTACCTGGTAACTATAAAAGCTATGATGGGCAAAGCTGTGGGCACAGTTAATGTGCTCCAGTCATAGGCATGTCACGAGTCACACAGAGGCAAGAGTACCAGCAAGCAAGTGGCTATGGTTGAGGTGCATATTCCAGATCCTCAATCCACTGTACAGAAAATCATCTCATACTAGTAATGACTTGTTGAGAGTGAGTCTGCTGGTCAGGGGCTCTTGATCTAAGGAAATGGACCTGTTCTCCAATTCCTTGAATTGAGTCTGAATGTCTCCCATTCCCCCAGGCACTGTATGGCCCTCCCCATGAATGAATAATAATGAAAGAGCCAAACACTCGTATCCTGTCAAACCCTGTATAATTTAAGTCTCATCTAGGGACCACCACTGTCTAAGGCCTAGGTCGGAGAACCGGGTAAATTACCCCAAATGGGGTAAAAATGGAAATCTCGGGGTTATTGAAGGCTCAGTAAACATATAAATAAAATTGCACAAAAATTTATTATTAGTTATATTTTTTCAAACAAAAAATTTTTAGCTTCTTAATTAAAAATTTAATTTGTAGAGACTATTTCTTAAGTTGGCAATAATGTAAAAATGGGTAAGGATTCAAGTCTAGTGGGTAATTTCATTGTACATAAATTTGTTTTGGGGTAATGCCCATTATTATTATTATAATCATGGAGGAGCGCTAAACCCATAGGATTATGCAACGCATGTGGGGGGGGGGGGGAGGATGGAAGGTATTCAGGCTCAATTCAGGGAACCGGAGCACAGATCCAATTCTCTAGATCAAGAACCCCTTACCAGCATCAAGGAACCTTCCCTTGGGGGGGGGGGGTGTAATGCCCCAAAAAAGTTTGCCGACCTCTGTTCTAACGACATATGGATTTTTTTGCCCAATGAAGTCATTGTTTGTTTATATTGAGCTTGAATATAACAGCCTTTGGCTCAACATTTGCCTACTAATTTCCTGGGTAAAACAACTACAAGGTTCTAACTGAGCCTAACATAATATATCCACCTGTATTATTCTTGCATAACCTAACATTACATTTATGTATTATATTTTTCAGAATGATGAACGTATGATAAACTTCCAGAAGAACCTTGAGGACTTCATACACACACACACAGGTGACATACCTACAATACAGTAGAATAAAGAAAAGGCAAAGAAGAGCTTTAATCAGAAAACTGAATAACTTATCCTACAACTACTCAGATATGGCGAGTGTGAAATGTTGAAACAAAACTAGTGAGATTAATATTTTTATTATAACCCAAGTTCTCATGTACAGACAGGCCCCATTTGCAGCATTTCACTAATACAGCGGTTTTCAATTAGTATACCCATTCTTCACTTATTCAGACTTCCTACAATAGATACACCACTTACTATGAGCAAAGGACAAAAATATTTTAAGTAATGTGTGTAGTGTATATGCATCTTTTAGGCCTAGCTATATTGCTCACTTAATATATGATAGTGTAAACATGTTATCAGGCTTTTATATGCATTTGAAAGTGAGAAAAAAAAAAAAAAGCCTTGATTCACTTTACAGCAGTAGCCCAGAACCTAACCTGCTATATAAGCTGGGCCCTCCTGTATTATTATTATAATCAAAAGAAGCGCTAAACCACAAGGGTTATACAGCACGGGCCCTCCTGTAGTAATATTTAAATCTACTAATAAAACAAATACTTTACACACTAGTTATCAGATGCTGCTGCTTTTTATTAGCTAACTTCACTTCAATCTAAAATGTTTTAGGTAAAGTTTTTCAACTTCCTCTAGCTGCATGACCCTTATGGGTTTAGTACTTTCTATGACTATAATAATCAACTGCCTCTAGCTTTTTTAACGTTCTCATATTTTCATAAAACTGAGAAATTCACTAGCACAAAATATAGTGTGAAAATAACAGGATCAGGAATTTTTTTTGCAACTTTTATTAACATTATTCTGTTAAATTAGACACATATGCAACACTTGGGTATCTTTATTGAGGAAAACTTTTCACCACACAGTGGCTTCATCAGTCCAATACAAAGTAGAAAGTTGAAAGTAGTAGTTTGAGGTAATCAGTCCCTCGGCCTGGAGTCGATGTGTTCAGTCCATCAATCTTGAAGCAAGTACAGCATAGGGCAAATAGAAGTTGCTTATATACTGTAGACAGGTGAGATGAAGCAGGAGGCGGGGTCATAGTGGTACCATCCACTAGTCGAAGTAGGTCTTCGTCCTAAGGTTGGACAAGTGTTGAAGAATCCGTTTGTATCAAGATCTCAAGATGTTGCTGTGTCAGACAGGATGTAGATGAAGCCACTGTGTGGTGAAACGTTTTCCTCAATAAAGATACCCAAGTGTTGCATATGTGTCTAATTTAACAACTTGTCGGTTCTTTGAACCATTCATCTACATAACATTATTCTATTGAAGCTTGCAGCTTAAATTACCAATTTAATGAATAAAAGAGGCACTTACCAGAAGCAGATTGCATCCAGTCACTAGTGAGGGAATTACAGTGCTCTTCCAGCCTTGTAGTCACCCACGAGGGAAGTAGTCTTTCAGTATTGTAGTCATCAGTGAGGGAAGTACAGAAATGTACCAGTGTTGCAGTCAATTACTTATGTAACTGCCCACTGCAGCATTTATATAACTTCCCAGCATTCAGCAAAATACTACTGATTATAAACTTGCACAAATGCTCAGTAGAAGCTGTCCCACATGCCACAAGTCTTTCATTACTATTGTTGATTAATTCATGGGATACATCATCATCAACAGACATCCATCTTTGTAAGATCTCCCTCACCAGGGGTTCTCTCCCTAATGCTCATGTTGGTGGCCTCTCAAATATCTTATTACATTCCATTATTAAATTCGTGAGAAGTGCTAAACTCTCAGTGGTCATACAGTGCCTGAGGAATGGGAGGCAATCACTTTAGTACAATGGAAGGGTAGCTCAAATTCCTTGAAGCAAGAGCATATCACAAGCATCAAGGCAGCTCCTACTGAAGGGACTACACCATGAGTTGCCACTACAATACGCTTATGATAAGTGAGGCATACCTCACTAATATAGCAGGTTGGGTTCCAAACCACCACTGTAAAGCAAATCACAGCCTTTTTTTCCACTTTCCAGTGCATATAAAAGATTAAAAACATGTTTATACTATCATTTATTAACCCTTTCGGGGTTTTGGTCGTACAAGTACGTCTTACGCGCTGGGGTTATCGACGTACTAGTACGCCTAAATTATAGCGCCCTCAAATCGAGCAGAAACAGGTTGTTAGGCTTAGATGTGATAGAATGGGTCTGTGCGGTCAGTGTGCACAGTATAAAAAAATTCCTGCACCACACAGTGCATAATGAGGAAAAACTCTGACCGTGTTTTTGGTTTAAAACAGCGATTTTGCAGTCTATTTTCGTATGGTATTTATGCTTGTATTCTCGTTTTCTTAGTGTCATTTTATAGAATAGATGATATATTACAGAAATAGAGATAATTTTGACTGGTTTCACGATGACAAGTACCTTGAAACTGAGCGCAAAGTAGTGAAAATGTTCGATTTTGGCCAATGTTCAAGAGTAAACAAATCGCACCATGCGTCCAATACACATCAACTGGAGAGTAATATTCTTGCACAAGTGCGCTGATATTATTTATACCATTTTTACAATGATGCAGTTGTATACATAACAGTAAATCTTCTATTTTTTGAGAATAAAAGTTCAAAATGGAAAGCAAAAGTAATGTAAGAGGGGCCTGGAGACGTAACTAATGAACAGATAAAATGTTATTTTAGTGCCAGGAATGTCTCTCATTTATTGCGGACCCTATTTTGAAATTGGCATCTTTTGAAATTTGTGTGAAATTGGCAAAATTGCCATTTTCTGACCACCTTATTGGGTAGTTGAAATTGGTAAATTGGCAGTTTCTTATACTCAATTGATAGAACAAATGGAATTCTAGCGAAATAGCTATAATTTTAGTAGACAAACTTTGGAATTTGCCAAAAATAGGGTTCAAAGTGGGCGAAATCGCCGATGCGTAAATATCGTCGATACCGCTAACTTTGCGAGAGCACAGTTCCGTTAGTTTTCCATCAAATTTCATAATTTTGGTGTCATTATGATCGGAAAAAGATTATCATTTCATAAGAAAAAATAATTTTTTTTTCGAAAAATTTTCGACCCTGAAAATGAGTTTGGGAGAGGGCCTCTCGACCCTGAAAGGGTTAAGAGCAAGACATGCGCTGAAATAAACATGAATATAACTGAAAAGCGCTGTATTAGCGAAGCACTCTAAAGCAAGCACCATATTAATGAGGTATGCCTGTAAAGTTAAAATATGCTGCAATATTGTCATGTTCTCCCTCCTTCACTGACTTTGCTTTAACTACTACTACTTGTTAGCCACCAACTTTAACAAGTATAAAAGGAAATTAGTAAATATCAGCACTTAACATGGAGGTGTATGAAACTCATCATTAGAGTCATGAGGAAGAACTAAACCCACTGGAGTCATACAGTATCTAGCAAATGGGAGGTAATTAGGTTTGATCTGAGGAAGGAGGGAACACTTCCAATTCTTTGGAGGTAGAGTCATTCACCATTATTAAGGTATCCCCTCAAAAGAAAAGCTGGGATATAACATGTTGATCCAGGGTGTGTGTCAACAGACTGGGTCAGCAGTGTACACATTGGTGACCTGAATAAAATTACAAAAGTACAGTGGACCCCCGGTTTTCGTTATTTTTTCATTCCAGAATGCTGTTCAAGTGCCATTACCAAATGAATTTATTCCCATAAGGAATAATGTAAAGTAGACTAGTCCTTTTAGACCCCCAAAAATACACTTAATATATCATTATGTTATAGAGTATTTAGCTGTTTGTACAAGTTAAAAGCTTACGAAATTACTCTACTGCAAAGTTAGCGGTCTCGACGCAATTTATGCACCAGCGATTTTGCCCATTTTGAGTCCTATTTTAGGCAAATTCCATTGTTCCAGTCAATCATACTTATCTATTTCACTAGCATGCCTTCCATTCTATCGAAAGAGAACAAGAAACCACCCATCCATCTATTTCAATTACCCAATAAACTGATTAGTTTTCAGTAATTTGGCCAATTTCACACAAAATAAAATGACAATTTAAAAATAGTCAATAATAAACAATATAGACATTGTTGGTACTAGAACATTCCTATGTTCATGAGTCATATACCCAGACCTCTCCTATATTACACTTGCTTTCTATTTTGAATTTTAATTCACACAAAAAATAGAAGATTTACTGTTATGCAGGCTACTACATTGTAATATTTGTATAAATAATGTCAGTATTCATGAACATGCATTAGACGGCCAGTTGGACACGTATTAGATGACCAACTGGGAATGGTGTGATTAGTGTCCTCTGGGATATTGACAATAGAATATTTCTGCTACTTTGAGCTAAATTTTAAGCAACTTTCAGTCCTGAAACCAATCAAAATCATCTCTACTTCTGTAATATATCTTCCATTCTATCAAAATAAACCAAGAAATTGAGAATAAACCCATCTGGAAATACACCACAAGGTCATTTATTTTGAACTATACACACAGTCACTATTCTTGTTTTTCCCATCATGCACTGAATAGGGCAGGATTTTTTTTTTGTATTGTGCACTCACTGCACAGGCTCATTCACTCATATCTTGACCAAACTTTGCCACTCACAGCTGATCTGAGCGAGCTGCACTCATGCCATAGTACTACTGCACAGATCCTGAGCTCAAAGCCGTAGTATGTACTGTACTATGGCATGGACCACGAAAGGGTGAATGAAGGTTTTGACATTTTAATCAGTAAACTGTCACACAGATCTATGTTAGTGGGGTCAAAATCAGTGGTGTAGATCTGTTCATAATTCACATCGCCTTCAAATTTGCTGCAAGTGACAAATTTTAGTCTAGACGAGAGAATAGGTCTGCATAATAAAAAGAGTCCTGCCCCATGCAACACATGACAGTTAGTTTAAGCACTGGAAATTGCCTCAAAGTGAGTGAAACCTCTGTTCCACAAAATGATCTCAGATCTCTAACTTCATGACCGTGGAATTTTGCAAGTATTCCATCAAATTTTGCATTTTTGTGTTATCTTTAGAAAGAGGTTCTCTACCTTTATAACATTTATTTTCAAATAACATTTATTTTCAAATAAATGATAATATAATCAATTTAAGCACTAAACTCGTAAGGATCATTTTTATTTTCAAAATTTTTGACACAAAAGGGGCTCTCAGTCAGGGGGCTGTCAGCAGTTGAAGGGTTAATGAACTGCTATTGTATTTATAGGACAAAATTATTAGAAAGTAATTTAGATTTAGCAATTCATATGTATTCAGTTTTGAGTATATTATATTGTATGATGGATTAGTTTTAATGAACTATTTGTATAATTATGTTCAGCAATGAACTGGCAAAGTAAAACAACACAAGTGAGAACACTTATCTATCATAATATATAGGGGAGGTGCTAAACTAATAGTGGTTATACAGCACTTTAAGAATGAGAGGCAATCAGATTCAATACAAGGAAGGAGAACAGGTTCAGTTCCTTAGATTAAGATCTCCTCCAGTAGGCAAGTCCCACTGAGGGGACTTGCCTATTGAAATAGACACTGTACTGGAGCAAAATATTCTGTACACGCTCACTTCCCCAGTGACAGTTTTTCTTGGTTAGAAATATTTGGTCTAAATATTTTACAATTATAATACAGTTTTTGTAAAAAAAAAAAAAAAAAAATTCTCCTTTCTACCCACTGTATAAATTTTCTTTGTGCAAGGCAATGGAAAATACATGTAAAAATATTTGCAATGAATTAATGAAACATTGATGTCATTTACTTTGTTTTAATCATTTTTATTTATAATTTGCATTGTTTCACAAACATTTATGTTCTACAGTATTTACACCTCTCATTGTTCCTTCAAAAGTTAGCCATAAATAAGAAAAAATTACAAGGCTACAAAATCTTTAATATAAACAATGTACTATGTAAAAATGAGGCTTAAGTTTAATACCTACAGAGCTCTTCAATAAAACCTAAAAATTTTCAGTCTTCAACTAAACATCATTTTCATAATCGGCAGGATTTTTCCGCATCAACTGTTCATGTCTGGCTTCAACAGAAGTGTAGACCATGTATGCAATAATGAAAGCTGCAATTGAGAAAACAAAAGGCCAAATTAGCATCTTTACAAACACTCTGAAGTCATTTATCATGAAAATACTTGTGGTAACAAAGATGAGTCTTTAAATAATACTTAAAAGAATAATTTAAAAAAAAAAAAAAAAAAAAAAAATGAACTTGTGAAAAATCCTCAAGATGGCATCACTAATTATTTTGCATAAATGAAAAATTCAGAGCATTTGATCTCTGAAAAAACAGTATTTTAGATCTTGTAAACTCTTACACACCACCACACAGCTATTAACCCAGTCTACTGGTAGCTGTATGCCTTATGCAAGACCACAACTAAACTGAAAAGAGTATATAGTTCATTTGCATCCTAAATGACACCATTATACAGTGGACCCCCAGAAATCGGCCACCTCCCAACTCAAACATTTATGTAAGTGTATTTTTGTAAGTGCTTTTGTAAGTGTATTTTTGGGGGTCTGAAACAGCTAATCTAATTTACCTTTGTCCTTATGGGAATAAATTTGTTCGGTAATGCTACTCAAACAACATTCTGGAACGAATTATGGCCGATTTCCAGGGGTCCACTGTACTTTCACTGTCAATCCTGGCAAGCCCATGTACAGTTTTATCAAGCAAAAAACAAAAGAAAAGTGACTCTTTAAAGTGCACTCATGATACAAGAGAAAGCTTTATAAAAGGTGTTAGCATTCTTCTAGATAGTTTATCAGTTTTAAAAGGTGCAACTGGCCTCATAACACAAAATTTAGAGGAAAAAGTGCTTCTGCTAACCACACTGCCACAGAAAGTTTCCTTGCTGGGCTGAAAAAAATATTTCTGAGGATGGCTACAAACTTGAGCTTATAGAAACAAGCAAGAGAAAAATGTACTTGATTTTAAGGCAGCAAAGGATTGTCTGAGCTTGCTGTGCGTTAATGCATCAGGTGATTATTTATCGCTCCCATAATACTTGATCGAGGAGCAATTATAACATTTAAGTGCCACTTCACATGCAGGGTGGTGCAGAAAGTTTCGCAACAATGGATTATGACAGACTGGAATGCCAGAGATCCAGCATAAATTTAATGTTGCAGATGCAATAGCCAACTTTATGTAAACTGCATTGGATGAAGTGCTGCAATTAACATTAAATGCATTTTGGGGAAAATTGGAGACTAGTGTAATTAATAACTTAGCTGGTTTTCCATCAGTAGAGAGTCAGGTTGAAGAAATTACTGATCTAACAATGAGTGCCAGGTGGAGGCTTTGAAGATATGGAGTCAGAAGACTTAAATAAACTATTAGACAATGAAGAACAAACTGCAGCAAAGTAAATGTTGGAATTTAAATCTTAGATAGAAGGGAGGCAGAAAACAGAAGAGGATGAGGAAGCAGAAACCAAACCAAGGTTGTCAATGCAAGACCTACGTAAGATGCTGCATGGTAATAGTGAAATTACAGATGCTTTCACTGAAAAGGACTCTGACTCATCCAGATGAATTGCTGTAAAGCAGGTTATAGATCAGGCAATTATGCTTAATCTTAACTGTATGATTTATTTATTTTTTTATTAACACATCGGCCGATTCCCACCAAGGCAGGGTGGCCCGAAAAAGAAAAACTTTTGTCATCATTCACTCCATCACTGTCTTGCCAGAGGGGTGTTTTACACTACAGTTATAAAACTGCAACATTAACACCCCTCCTTCAGAGTGCAGACACTGTACTTCCCATCTCCAGGACTCAAGTCCGGCCTGTCGGTTTCCCTGAATCCCTTCATAAATGTTACTTTGCTCACACTCCAACAGCACATCAAGTATTAAAAACCATTTGTCTCCATTCACTCCTATCAAATACGCACATGCATGCTTGCTGGAAATCCAAGCCCCTCGCACACAACCTCTTTTACCCCCTCCCTCCAACCTTTCCTAGGCCGACCCCTACCCCGCTTTCCCTCCACTACAGATTTATACACTCTCGAGGTCATTCTGTTTTGTTCCATTCTCTCTACATGTCCGAACCACCTCAACAACCCCTCCTCAGCCCTCTGGATAATAGTTTTGGTAATCCCGCACCTCCTAGTAATTTCCAAACTCCGAATTCTCTGCATTATATTCACACCACACATTGACCTCAGACATGACATCTCCACTGCCTCCAGCCTTCTCCTCGTTGCGACATTCATCACCCATGCTTCACACCCATATAAGAGTGTTGGTATGATTTACTGCTGGGGAAAACAGCAAAGAAACATGACAGAATTCCTGAAGACTTCAGTAAGTTATAACTCTGCCTTAACCTCAGCCCATGAGCTACAGCCATCCATCTCATCCCATGCACCACAGGCATTCACCACAACCCAGTAGGGCCACAGCAACCCTCTCCACTGACATCCAAGTCAATGGGCATCAACAACCAGAATTTAAAGTACAGTAAAAAATTAGTTTTACATAATATTTTAAACTTAAACTGTGTACATAATGTAAACTTATGATTGGTCACTGATTTTGCATTGAGCTCTACCCATTTTCTGTGGAAGGAGTACACAGTAGACTGCATCAACAAAGCTTTCACCAGGCCATATGCAATGTTACGTGGTGGTTTTAGACAGTAACAGATGATGGTACTGGTAAGTCTTGGTGGTGGTGGTAACTGCTATATGTAACTGTACTGCCTGCCCATTGTTTTAACAGTGAAATCTACAGTTTTGGTATTTGCCACCTTTTAAGATCAACAATATATGTAATAATATTTTCATTAGTAGTTTTAGTAATATTTTGAATAGCATTTTATAGAACATGCTCCTACTTGAAGATGTGACAATCATGTACTGTGGAGAAAATTTCTCCAGAAAGGGGAGGGGTATCAGCCCCTTCAGCCCTCTGAGGGACTCAGCCCTCCAGGGGGGCTGATAGCCTCTCTTGCTTCCGATCAACAATTTAATTGGAAACAGATGCTGTACCAGCGTGTCATAGTTACGGCACTCCTTGCAAGAGACCAGTGTTACAACCATAGTGTGGGTTAATGAGAGAAAATGACTTACTGTAGCAGGAAAATTTAAGGAAAATCCTGCACCCACTTTATTTACAAGTTAAGGCTAGCATTAACTATTGTCTATGCCCAGACAACAAGAAATCAAGCATCTTATGTTAACTACTGTTGCAGTGTGTAGCAAGGAAGGGAAATAATGTTGAAATCAGCAGATCCTTTGTAGGAGGCGGAAAGGGCGCACCGCAGGGCAGATTGGGTTAAGAACTGGTGCAGGCAACTCGTGTTTCGCGCTAGCAGAAGGGACATAGCGATTCACGCGTTCCTGTACATCAAAGAATCTCAACATTCGCAGTAGAACAATTACAGTGAAGTGTACTTATCTTCCTGTTTTGACATTACTGTGAATAGACAAATATTGGAGAACAGTGTAGTGTACAGTGTTGCGAACATTCGTCAGAGACAAACAGTACACCGTTAGACACAATCAAGACAGCGGATATCGGGGTGACACTTAAGGGTTCGATACATATACCCAGGTAAGTCTAGCTGCGCAGCAGATAGCTAAGGCATAACCTAGCCAGATTTCCAATACACACTGATACGCGGGCCATTGAGCCCAAAAAATTAAGTGTATCATTATTCAGTTACTGAATGATATATGTATTGACATATGCTCCTTTGGGACAATTATTCTCATACTCACTTAATCTTCATCAGCTCCAGGGCTGTAGAACGGCTGTTTCATGTTGGAGGAGTTTTCTGGATGCAGCTGCAGAAAGGCTGAGACAGCAACAAAGCTAAGTATTTTAATTCCTGTACAGATACATAGCTTATTCTACAGAAAATCCCTACATGTACAGTACTATCTCGCTAAGAGTTACTTACGTGGCGCAACACGAAAAACTTGACTTCGGAACCTTCTGAACATGTTAGGGATTCCATAAGAAATGGCTCCAGCAAAGGCTCTCTGCTCAAAAGGGGAAAGGGAGTACTTGATGATACCCCTCAAATATGCCAATTCACCAAAGCCCTTCCCCATTGCTGAAAAGAAATAAAATTTAAGTAGTTTCTTCCTGAATAAATGACAGAATTACAGGTCACAGTTTATGCTTTTTATATAGTATTGGATATTCTAACTAAATAGCAAAATGTGGATCCCAATAAAAGAAAATGCTAATAACATGCTATTTTACAGGTACTGCAATTGGGAAGAATTATGAAACAAGACAAGCAATGAAGAGGGGAGAGAAATAAATTCAGTAGGGATAATGAATAGCAGCAAAACACTCACTGGCCTTTTACACAAAATAATGAAAGCAAAAGACCCATAAAGCAATTTCCATTTCCAGGTAGTTTCTGTCAAGTTAATAAATAAAGCATACACCAGAGACTATTAGTAGATTCATCAATTACATATTGCATTTAATGTTATGAAAAATGTGCAGTACAGGTTTCCCCTCATCTTGTACAGTTTCACCTTATGTAGATTTGCCCTCATGCAGTAACCCCCATTTCCATTAGTAACTCACTTTATGCAATATAAAATTGCTTATATACAAACACACACACTCAAACAACACTTGATATTTTAATCATATCTTAACACACAAGCCATATCCCCATAATACAGTGGTACCTGGTATACGTCCTTAATCCGTTCCAGGACCTTGGACTTATACCAAACAGGACATATACCAAACAAATTTTCCCATAAGAAATATAGGGAAAACGATTAATCCGTTCCCATGAAAAAAAAATCCTATTGATATTGGCATATTATACATTGATGGGGTTGTATAAAATAATTTAAACACTGCTTAATACTAAAATATGTAATTTAAACAGTGTTTAATACTAAAATACATACATAAATACAAAAGAATTAGATGAAATAAAAGCAAATTTAACCTCACTTTACTTTGCTGAAAAGAGTAGAGTGCCTACTAGGATAGTGCTGAGAAGGGAGGAGGAGGAAATGTTATTGTTTGGAAGGAGAGTCCCCTTCTCTTTTCTGTCTCTTTTCCCTATTTGGACCTGGTTGAAGCTCACCAAGTTTGACTTTTACTAAAAATCTGTCCAAAGAACTTTGCTTCTGCCTTCTCCTCAGGATGTTTTAGAAAAGTGACATTGTCTGGTCATTCCAGACAATGCTATTACGGCTTGTTTGGGCTTTGTTGGGTTAGTACTTCTCTGCAAAGTTTTTGACGTCCATCCATTTGGCAAAGATTTCCTTGATTAATGAAGTAGGGGTTTCCTCTATCTCCTCTTCTGAGCCTGAAGAGAGTGCATCCATCTTAAGTCTTGTGCTCCTCCTTCTCAAGTTCCTGCAGCTCCTCAGTGGTCAGCTCTTCCCTGTGCCCCTCCACTAACTCCTCCACATCAAGAGAGGTAAACAAGGGCAGCGGATGGTGTCATGACTCATTTTGACCCATACAAGTTCTAGCACGCGAGTCGTATTCCAAACAAAAATTTTCACGTCCAAACAGGACGCATACCAAGTTGGACTTATTCCATAGTGGACGTATACCGAGGTACCACTATACTTGAAACTCAAAATTTTTAACCTTTCAGGGTTTTTGACGTACTAGTACGTCTTACGCACCAGGGTGTTTGACGTACTAGTATGCATAAATTCTAGCGCCCTCAAATCAAGCGGGAAAAGGCTGGTAGGCCTAAATGTGAGAGAATGGGTCTGTGTGGTTAGGAAAAAAAACTAAGTGTTTTTGGTTTAAAACAGCGACTTTGCAGTCTAGTTTTGTATGGTATTTATGGTTGTATTCTCATTTTCTTGGTCTCATTTGATAAAATGGAAGATATACAGTGGACCCCGGCTAACGAAAGGTTTAGATAACGAAAAAATTGCTTAATGAAAGCTTTTTTCGCTCTCGGATAGCGAAATGTATTAGACCTGTCTGCCTGCTCCGCGCCTGTGCAGCGTTGTTTACCACAGAGAAGATTACCTAGCGCGCTCTTTCAAACATTCACAATACATTTGGTGTCTTTTTTGGTGGTATATAGCGATTGTCACTGAAATAAATCACCATGGGTCCAAAGAAGCTTCCTAGTGGCACCCCAGTGGTAGCATTCATGCAGGGAGTGTAGCAGGCATGCAGGGAGTGTAGCAGGCATGCAGGGAGTGTAGCAGGCATGCAGGGAGTGTAGCAGGCATGCAGGGAGTGTAGCAGGCATGCAGGGAGTGTACGGCATGCAGGGAGTGAGCAGGCATGCAGGGAGTGTAGCAGGCATGCAGGGAGTGTAGCAGGCATGCAGGGAGTGTAGCAGGCATGCAGGGAGTGTAGCAGGCATGCAGGGAGTGTAGCAGGCATGCAGGGAGTGTAGCAGGCATGCAGGGAGTGTAGCAGGCATGCAGGGAGTGTAGCAGGCATGCAGGGAGTGTAGCAGGCATGCAGGAGTGTAGCAGGCATGCAGGGAGTGTAGCAGGCATGCAGGAGTGTAGCAGGCATGCAGGGAGTGTAGCAGGCATGCAGGGAGTGTAGCAGGCATGCAGGAGTTGCAGGCATGCAGGGAGTGTAGCAGGCATGCAGGGAGTGTAGCAGGCATGCAGGGAGTGTAGCAGGCATGCAGGGAGTGTAGCAGGCATGCAGGGAGTGTAGCAGGCATGCAGGGAGTGTAGCAGGCATGCAGGGAGTGTAGCAGGCATGCAGGGAGTGTAGCAGGCAGCGGAGTGTAGCAGGCATGAGGAGTGTAGCAGGCATGCAGGAGTGTGCAGGCATGCAGGAGTGTAGCAGGCATGCAGGGAGTGTAGCAGGCATGCAGGGAGTGTAGCAGGCATGCAGGGAGTGTAGCAGGCATGCAGGGAGTGTAGCAGGCATGCAGGGAGTGTAGCAGGCATGCAGGGAGTGTAGCAGGCATGCAGGGAGTGTAGCAGGCATGCAGGGAGTGTAGCAGGCATGCAGGGAGTGTAGCAGGCATGCAGGGAGTGTAGCAGGCATGCAGGGAGTGTAGCAGGCATGCAGGGAGTGTAGCAGGCATGCAGGGAGTGTAGCAGGCATGCAGGGAGTGTAGCAGGCATGCAGGGAGTGTAGCAGGCATGCAGGGAGTGTAGCAGGCATGCAGGGAGTGTAGCAGGCATGCAGGGAGTGTAGCAGGCATGCAGGGAGTGTAGCAGGCATGCAGGAGTGTAGCAGGCATGCAGGGAGTGTAGCAGGCATGCAGGGAGTGTAGCAGGCATGCAGGGAGTGTAGCAGGCATGCAGGGAGTGTAGCAGGCATGCAGGGAGTGTAGCAGGCATGCAGGGAGTGTAGCAGGCATGCAGGGAGTGTAGCAGGCATGCAGGGAGTGTAGCAGGCATGCAGGGAGTGTAGCAGGCATGCAGGGAGTGTAGCAGGCATGCAGGGAGTGTAGCAGGCATGCAGGGAGTGTAGCAGGCATGCAGGAGTGTAGCAGGCATGCAGGGAGTGTAGCAGGCATGCAGGGAGTGTAGCAGGCATGCAGGGAGTGTAGCAGGCATGCAGGGAGTGTGCAGGCATGCAGGAGGTAGCAGGCATGCAGGGAGTGTAGCAGGCATGCAGGGAGTGTAGCAGGCATGCAGGGAGTGTAGCAGGCATGCAGGGAGTGTAGCAGGCATGCAGGGAGTGTGCAGGCATGCAGGGAGTGTCAGGCATGCAGGGAGTGTAGCAGGCATGCAGGGAGTGTAGCAGGCATGCAGGGAGTGTAGCAGGCATGCAGGGAGTGTAGCAGGCATGCAGGGAGTGTAGCAGGCATGCAGGGAGTGTAGCAGGCATGCAGGGAGTGTAGCAGGCATGCAGGGAGTGTAGCAGGCATGCAGGGAGTGTAGCAGGCAGGCAGGGAGGTAGCAGGCATGCAGGGAGTGAGCAGGCATGCAGGGAGTGAGCAGGCATGCAGGAGTGTAGCAGGCATGCAGGGAGTGTAGCAGGCATGCAGGGAGTGTAGCAGGCATGCAGGGAGTGTAGCAGGCATGCAGGGAGTGTAGCAGGCATGCAGGGAGTGTAGCAGGCATGCATTAAAAGAAAAAGAAGGGAAGTAACCCCAGAGAGGGCTTTGACACCTTAAGTCCTTTTGGAGGGGGATTCCCCTTCCAACCACTAACACCCTGCCCCTGTCATCCTCCCTATCTTCCAGATGCCTGCAAGTCTCTTCAATAAAGATAAGTATAAATGTTATTTATATTATATTTTGTGTGAATATTTTTTTGTGGAACGGATTAATTGTATTTACATTATTTCTTATGGGAAATAAGGGTTCGGATTGAGAAATAGCTCCTGGAACGGATTAATTTCGTTAACCGGGGGTCCACTGTATTACAGAAATACTCGAGATAATTTTGATTGGTTTCACAATGACAAGTATCTTAAAACTGAGCGCAAAGTAGCGAAAATGTTCGATTTTATCCGATGTTCAAGAGTAAACAAATCACACCACACGTCCAATACACATCAGCTGACAAATCTAATAATCTTGAACAAGTGCACTGATATTATTTATACTGTTTTTACAATGATGAAGTAGTATACATAACAGAAAATCTTCTATTTTTTGAGAGTAAAAATTCAAAATGGAAAGCAAACGTAATGTAAGAGGGGCCTGGAGACGTGACTAATGAACAGATAAAATGTTATTTTAGTGCCAGGAATGTCTGTCTTGTTTATTCTGGACCCTATTTTGAAATTGGCATCTTTTGAAATTTGTTTGAAATTGGTCAATTGGTGGTTTCTTGTACTCAATCGATAGAACAAATGGAATTCTAGAAAAATAGCTTATAATTTTAGTAGACAGACAATAGAATTGGCCGAAAATAGAGCTCAAATTGGGCGAAATCGCCGATGCATAAATATCGTTGATACTGCTAACTTTGCGAGAGCATAATTCCGTTAGTTTTTCACCAAATTTCATACTTTTGGTGTCATTATGATCGGAAAAAGATGATATCATTTCATAAGAAAAAAAATCATTTTTTTCCCCCGAAAATGTTTCGACCCTGAAAACTAGTTAAAGATCGGGGGTCTCGACCCTGAAAGGGTTAACCATTTCAGGGTTTCGGCTGTACTAGTACGGCTTACGCCCCAGGGTTTTCGTCATACTAGTACGCCAAAATTCTAGCGCCCTCAAATCAAGCAGAAACAGGCTGTTAGGCCTAGATGTGAGAGAATGGGTCTGTGCGGTCAGTGTGCGCAGTATAAAAAAAATTCTGCACACCACAGTGCATAATGAGGGAAAAAAACTGACCGTGTTTTTGCTTTAAAACAGCGACTTTGTAGTCTATTTTCATATGGTATTTATGCTTGTATTCTCGTTTTCTTAGTCTCATTTCGGCAATTTTGAATCAAAATAATTTCTCACTTTCTACCAAAATGAAAATCTGCTATCTTATACAACTTCATATGCTTTATCCAATGGAACTAATATGGATTTGCAATGTTATTAAATTAACATGCTGATTGAGCCTCAATGTGGGGCAAAAATATCAATGCATCAAAAATATCAAGTTTAGCCTTCTCTAGCTCGTGTAATAATAAGAATATCCCGTGAAATTTTGTTTACTATTTTGTGACATAACCTTGTTTATAAATATATAGTTTTAACTTGGAAAAATGTTTCATTCCTTTTAAATTTAAATTTTCACATTTAAAAAAAAAATGTAGAAAAAAGGGGATTTTCAATGTGCTTTGCAAAAAGAGTTAAACAAATTTTCAAACTGCATTCATTAGCCCTTTGGGGGTCGACAGGCCTTCTTGGAAACACGTTCTCAGGGTCGAAACTTTTTTGGAAAAAATAATAATTTTTTCTTATGAAATGATAGAGAATCTCTTTCCGATCATAACGACACCAAACGTATGAAATTTGAATGAAAACTTACGGAATTATGCTCTCGCGAAGTTATCGGTCTCTAAGATGTTTACGTATCGGCGATTTCACCCAATTTTTGGCCAATTCCAACGTTTCAGTACACTAAAATCAGAGCTATTTCGCTAGAACTCCATTTCGTCTATCGACTGAGTACAAGAAACTGCCTATTTACCAATTTCAACTACTCAAAATAGTGGTCAGAAAATGGCAATTTGGCCAATTTCACACAAATTTCAAACGATGCCAATTTCAAAATAGGGTCCAGAATAAACAAGGCAGACATTCCTGACACTAAAATAACATCATCTCTGTTCATTAGTCATGTCTCCAGGCCCCTCTTACATTACTTTTGCTTTCCATTTTGAATTTTTATTCTCACAAAAAATAGATTTACTGTTATGTATACAACTGCATCATTGTAAAAATGGTATAAATAATATCAGCGCACTTGTGCAAGAATATTAGACTCACCAGTTGATGTGTATGGGATGCATGGTGTGATTTGTTTACTCTTGAACATTTTTGCTACTTTGAGTTCAATTTCAAGGTACTTGTCATTGTCAAACCAATCAAAATCATCTTTATTTCTGTAATATATCTTCCATTCTATCAAACGAGACCAAGAAAACGAGAATACATCAATAAATACCATACGAAAATAGACTGCAAAGTCGCTGTTTTAAACGAAAAAACGGTCAGTTTTTTTTTTCTCATTATGCAGTGTGCTGCAGGGTTTTTTTTATACTGCGCACAATGACCACACAGGCCCATTCTTTCATATGTAGGCCTACCAGCCGTTTCCCGCTTAATTTGAGGCCGCTAGAATTTACGCATACTAGTACGGCACCGACCCCTGCTCGTAAAACGTACTAGTACGGCACCGACCCCCAAAGGGTTAGAAAGAGTATGTTTTAAATTATTGCACCCATGTAATGCCAAAAAAATAAGGGTCAAAATTCAACAGGTTACTTTAGTTTCAATGTTCTGCAAAAATCCACTGTATAATTATCTTTTTAAGCTGGATGTGTCATATGAGCATTTATTCAGCACTCTATGATAAAAGCACAGAAGTATATTTGATTGTGTTGGTCCATGGTGGCATTTCCACTACTGGTTCAATCAATTTGAACTAGCAACCCCATCACCATAGAGGTCACGCCCAACAGCCATGCAATGTCAGCCATAGATGGTCTTTTTTTTTGTTCAGGTTCCCAAGCCTGCAGTCTTGTTTTCTTTGTTGAGGTTCCAAAGCCTTGCTGGGGTGTCTGTCTGGCTCCCAAGCCAATAACGAGGCTGCTTAGTCTAGGTTCCCAAGCCTACATACAGCAGGTATCTTCAGTTGGTTCCAAAGCCGAAGTTCTGACTACTACTTGATTTCTTCATTGCATTGCTTTAAAGTGGTGGCTCTTGTTTGCCAAATTTTTTTCTGAAAACTGATATTGTCGCCCAGATGATGTAACTGATGGAACGGGAAGCATGGAAATGAGGTGTTGTTCCGGCACCCAACAAATGTAGTGTCTTTCAGGCTAGCAAAATGAACTGGCCAGACCATGTGAGTGCATAAACTTTATCAAGGCGTCACTTTCTTCCACCGATACTTAACATTTCCAATCCACCACTTATCGTAAATGCAAGCAACGTAATTACCAGAGAGCAGTTGTGATATTCATAAGCCATCTACTGGAAGTCGATGGCATCATTCAAAACTTTGCTTATGTGTATGATGTTTGAGTCAAGTGGCACAAATTGGTGATGCTGCTTCGTTCCAGCTATTGTGCTGCTTTCACCATCTTTCTTGAAATGATTTGTTTTTGTCACCTTCTTTCGGAACAAATATATATTTAATTCCATGTATATTCTTGTCACAAAATTCGAAAAAAGATCTTTTGGTGTCAGTATCTGATCATTCAATGGTCTTTGAAGGCTAGCTCTAGCGGCTAATCTTTTTGTCATTCCTCCAATTCCATCACATGGAAATTTGCCATGGCTTGTTCCAAAAAGATTCCACTTTAATTCAACATTAAAATCAGTCTTGTGATTGCACAAACTGACAAAATTTTTGAAGTTCCTATATTGAGCACCTGAGCCATCACTAAAATAGTGGATTCTAGCAACTTTCATTCTTGTCTTCAAAAACTTGATCAGCTTGCAAATGAACACATGAACAGATATTGAGTGTTGCTGCATGTGATCTGTGATGATGCAAACATTGCAACCTGTAGGATACCAGTCTCGATGTAATATGCAACAAACGAGTGTAATTTAGCTTGTGAATTTTCCCAATGAAAGCCCTGAGCAGCGTCTTGTACAACAAAAGATTAATTTTCAGCTACGTCCATCAAAACAATCATTTCGCTTTCTTCTAAATTCCCTTTCAAGGATTTCAGATATTAGCTTTGATGGTTTGACACAAAATGGTGACTTGTCAGGTTCCAAATTTTGTTAGCAAGCTTGCTGATAAATTCATCCAACGTTAGTCTTCACATTTCTAGCATTTAGCGATCGGTATTCCTATTCCTCATCCTCATATCAGACATTGACAGGGATATAAGCCACAGTGCTGTGTCTTCCTTTGCAGATGACACCCGAATCTGTATGACAGTGTCCACCGTTGAAGACACTGCAAGACTCCAAGCAGACATAAACCAAATCTTTAAATGGGCTGCAGAAAACAATATGAAGTTCAATGATGAGAAATTTCAATTACTCAGATACGGAAAACGTGAAGAAATTAAAATCTCATCGGAGTACAAAACTAATTCCAACCACACAATAGAGCGAAAAACTAATGTCAAAGACCTGGGAGTGTTCATGTCAGAGGATCTCACCTTCAAGGACCATAACAATGTAGCAATTGCATCTGCTCGAAAAATGACAGGATGGATAATGAGAACCTTCAAAACCAGGGATGCCAAGCCCATGTTGACACTTTACAGATCGCTTGTTCTATCTAGGCTGGAATATTGCTGCACACTAACTGCACCTTTCAAGGCGGGTGAAATTGCTGACCTTGAAAATGTGCAGAGAACCTTCACGGCACGCATAAGTGCGATAAACCACCTCAACTACTGGGAACGCTTGAAGTTCCTAAACCTGTACCTCTAGAACGCAGGCGGAGAGATACATTATTATATACACATGGAAAATTCTCGAGGGCTTAGTACCAAACTTGCACACAAAAATCACTCCCTACGAAAGCAAAAGACTCGGCAGGCGATGTAACATTCCCCCAATGAAGAGCAGGGGTGCCACTAGCACGTTGAGGGACAACACAATAAGTGTGAGGGGCCCAAGATTGTTCAACTGCCTCCCAGCATACATCAGGGGGATTACCAACAAGCCCCTGGCTGTCTTCAAGCAGGCACTGGACAGGCACCTCAAGTCGGTACCTGATCAGCCGGGCTGTGGTTCGTACGTTGGACTGCGTGCGGCCAGCAGTAACAGCCTGGTTGATCAGGCTCTGGTCCAACAAGAGGCCTGGTCACGGACCGGGCCGCGGGGGCGTTGACCCCTGGAATTCTCTCCAGGTAGACTCCAGGTATGCACCCACTGTTTAAATTCAATCGGTTCATCCAGATCCCAATCTTTGAATACAGTCTCTCCTCACTTAGCGACGTATTCATTTACCAACGCCTCGGACTTACGACGGGCTCTCTGACGAGTATGCATGCCTAAATAATCTACATGTATACATGTATTAGAGCTGATTTCCTCTATTCTGTTTATTACAATACAGTGGTACCTCGAGTTATGAGCTTAATTCGTTCCAGACGGCTATTCAAGTGCCGATACCGAAGGAATTTTTTCCCCATAAGAAATAATAAAAATTAGATTAATCCATTTCAGACCCCCAAAAATACACTTACATAATTGTTCAAGTTGGGAGCTGCTCGTAAGTAGAGGTACTGTACCACTGTATATATAGTACACTACTGTATAAACATTTAAAAATATACTAGAAACAACAGACATAGCCCCACTCCACAAAGGCGGCAGTAAAGCAATGGCAAACTACAGACCAATAGTGCTAACGTCCCATATCATAAAAATCTTTGAAAGGGTTCTAAGAAGCAAGATCGCCACTCATCTAGATAACCATCAATTACACAACCCAGGGCAGCATGGGTTTAGAGCAGGTCACTCCTGTCTGTCCCAACTACTGGACCACTATGACAAGGTCCTGGATGCTCTAGAGGACAAACAGAATGCAGATGTTATATACACAGACTTTGCAAAAGCCTTTGACAAGTGTGACCATGGTGTGATAGCACACAAAATGCGTGATAAAGGAATAACAGGAAAAGTTGGTAGATGGATCTATAATTTCCTAACAAGTAGAACACAAAGAGTAGTAGTCAACAGAGTAAAGTCTGAGGCAGCTAATGTGAAAAGCTCTGTTCCACAAGGCACAGTACTCGCTCCCATCCTGTTCCTCATCCTCATATCGGACATAGACAGGGATATAAGCCACAGTGCCGTGTCTTCCTTTGCAGATGACACCCGAATCTGTATGACAGTGTCCACCGTTGAAGACACTGCAAGACTCCAAGCAGACATAAACCAAATTTTTAAATGGGCTGCAGAAAACAATATGAAGTTCAACGATGAGAAATTTCAATTCCTCAGATACGGAAAACGTGAGGAAATTAAAATCTCATCGGAGTACAAAACTAATTCCAACCACACAATAGAGCGAAAAACTAATGTCAAAGACCTGGGAGTGATCATGTCAGAGGATCTCACCTTCAAGGACCATAACACCGTAGCAATCGCATCTGCTAGAAAAATGACAGGATGGATAATGAGAACCTTCAAAATAAGGGATGCAAAGCCCATGTTGACACTTTACAAATCGCTTGTTCTATCTAGGCTGGAATATTGCTGCACACTAACTGCACCTTTCAAGGCAGGTGAAATTGCTGACCTTGAAAATGTGCAGAGAACCTTCACGGCACGCATAACTGCGATAAACCACCTCAATTACTGGGAACGCTTGAAGTTTCTAAACCTGTACTCCCTAGAACGCAGGCGGGAGAGATACATTGTTATATACACGTGGAAAATTCTCGAGGGATTAGCACCAAACTTACACACGAAAATCACTCCCTACGAAAGCAAAAGACTCGGCAGGCGATGTAACATCCCCCCAATGAAAAGCAGGGGTGCCACTAGCACATTGAGGGACAACACAATAAGTGTCAGGGGCCCAAGATTGTTCAACTGCCTCCCAGCATACATAAGGGGGATTACCAACAAACCCCTGGCTGTCTTCAAGCAGGCACTGGACAGGCACCTAAAGTCGGTACCTGACTAGCCAGGCTGTGGTTCGTACGTTGGACTGCGTGCGGCCAGCAGTAACAGCCTGGTTGATCAGGTTCTGGTCCAACAGGAGGCCTGGTCACAGACCGGGCCGCAGGGGCGTTGACCCCTGGAATTCTCTCCAGGTAAACTCTCTCCAGGTAAATGGTGCAAAGGTGACATTAAAACAATATTAAAGATAGCTGACACAAACCCACTTCCATTATAGTATGCTCCTCACTTAGCGACAAATTCGTTTACTGACGTAGTCTTAGGATCAGAACTCCGTTGTTAAGTGAGGAGAGGCTGTATTTCAAGATATACTGTAAGTTCTTCCTCACTGGGACAATCTTGGCATCGCTGTAGCATGCAATCTTGAGCTCAAATTGCAAACAGTTTTTTTCTATAAGCATTTTGTACTCATCTTTAATATCGGCTCCTTGCAACACGAGTTTGACGTTCTGATGTATGGTACAAACGCAAACAGAATGGGTGCCTGAAGCACCAACTGTTATACACTACTTTGGTCTGAGATCACAAAATATTGAAAACCTGATTTCAGTGCCATGTCTGTCACGATATACTATATACATCTCTTTAAGGTTGCTCAACAGCAACTGCTTCTGTTTGTGTATTTTTTCTCCATCAATCCAAACTGGAGCACAATCTTTCTTGACAGGACACATTCTGTTGAATTCATTGTCTTCATAAAATTCTTGTACTCTATTGACCACCTCTTTCGACAACTTTTGGTTCTGGCAAAGCCAAAATACATTGTTTTTTCTTGATTTTTTTGGCCGCCTTCACTGTAATACGCTCTGAAATTCCAAACTCCAAGGCTGTAGCTTCAATAGACCAACTTTTTGGAGCCAAAGTCAATATCTGAACTTTTTTTGTTGTTGTATATTTCGATTTTCTTCATTTCTTCAATCAGATAAATGTAGTTTTCACATAAGCTGCATTTTATCATCTGATTAGACGGTTTAACGTTCTGAACATCGAGTCCGGCAGCAGCAGTGATCTTGTGCATTATCACATTTTGCACTTGATAAATTTTTCATTTTGTATAGCCCACTTTATCTCTACTACTCACTTTCAAAAATTTAAAGGGTGAGTCACCCAAGGCAGACAGAGTTGTCCATATCAAAATCATCCAAAGATGAGGAAGAAGCAATTGAAGTCTCCACTATTCGAGCATCAGCTTTACATTTAGAACAAATTTCCTGACCTCGTTTGATTTTGCTTTTGTCAAACAATTCAATTTGTCAGCCATTTCAACATCGACCCTCAAACGTCCTGTTCTGGTATGATGATTTTGCTTTTGAAATGAACTGCAGCATGTCTTTTGCATAGTTTCATATTTTTCAAGGTACAGTGGACCCCCGGTTTTCGTGATTTTTTCGTTCCAGAATGCTGTTCAAGTGCCATTACCAAACAAATTTATTCCCATAAGGAATAATGTAAATTAGACTAGTCCTTCTAGACCCGCAAAATACACTTACAAAAGCACTTACAAAAATACACTTACATAATTGTTCGAGTTTGGAGCATCACGAACACCGGGGGTCCACTGTACATTGCTTCATGATGCAAACAAATTTGGTCATCATTCATAAGATTTACTTCTAAACATCGAATAAGTAGTGCTTTGTCATCTGTGGATAAGTCTTGTACTGATTTAAATCCAACTTTCTCTTTCAAACATACATGTGGGACCACCGTTACTGGCAGATTCCATAGTTTCCACACTAGAAATTTGCTATCAAATTGTCTAATTTACCTAATAGATAAAACATAGTCTTTTAGAAGATGAATAATGACATGTTACAAGAACTTCATTTATCAGCATATAAAATGATATAACATTAGCATACAGTAACCTGCTGAACTTTGACTATTTTTTTGGCATTACGTATATGGGCACGATGAAAAACAAAGCAAGTTTTTTAGATAGTTTAAAACATGCCTTTTCTAATGAAGGTAGTTTGAAAATGTTTCAAGATGACTCGTGTTTGCAAAAGCTCATTGAAAATACCCTATTTTCTACTTTAAATGTGAAAATTTAAATTTGAAAGGAATGAAATATTCTACCAAGTTGAAGCTATATATTTGTAAACAAGGTTATGTCACAAACTAGTAAACAAAATTTCATGAAAATATCTTTATTATTACACTAGCCAGAGAAGGCTAAACGTTTACTTTTTTTAACGCATTGATATTTTTGCCCCACTTTGAGGCTCAATAAGTATGCCAATTCCAAAAAATGCAAATCCATAATAGCTCCACTGGATTAAGTGTAAGAAGTTGTGTAAGATAGTAAAGTTTCATTTATTTTGGAAGAAAGAGTGATAAATTATTTTGATTCAAAATTGCTGAAATTTCGTAGGGTTAAGGTATACGTACATGGTTGTGGCATAGTGTCAAACAAAGGGTTCTATTTCAGCAACCATTTCATTGACAGATCTAAAACTTTGCCATAGTTTGGGACATGGTGGATCCAGCACATTAAGTTTCATTAAAATCCATGATGGTGAGGTGGAGACCCCTGGTCCACTTGACATGGAATGACCCAATTGTTTCAAGGTGTAATACTCATTGAAACATGGAATTAAGGAACATTTTTGACTTTATTGAGATATCCTAGGTTAGATCTACGTACTTTGATTTTTGGGTGAATGCCAATACAGTGGACCCTCGGTTAACGAAATTAATCCGGTCCAGGAGCTATTACTTAATCTGAATCTTTCGTTATCTGAAACCTTATTTCCCATAAGAAATACAGTGGTACCCCGACTTACGATATTTTTTCATTCCAGAATGCTGTTCAAGTGCCATTACCAAACGAATTTATCTCCATAAGAAATGATGTAAAATAGACTAGTCCTTTTAGACCCCCAAAATTACACTTACAAAAGCATTTAAAAAAAATAAACTTACATAAAAGGGTGTGTTTGGGGACCATCGTAAGTCGGGGTACCACTGTACATGTAAATACAATTAATTCGTTCCACAAAAAATAATCACTCAAAATAAAAAAAAAATAACATTTACTTACCTTTATTGAAGAGACTTGCAGGCATCTGGAAGATATAGATGATGATTGGAGCAGGGTGTTAGTGGTTGGAAGGGAAATCCCCCTACAAAAGGACTTCAGGTAACATGTCCCTCTCTGGGGTTACTTCCCTTCTTGGTCTTTTAATGCCACTAGGACCAGCTTGAGAGTCACTAGACCCCTGCCTGGTAAAGTAACTGTCCACAGTCCTCTGTTTCTGGTGACTCTTCAACACTTTTCTGAAGTACAACATGGCTCTGTCACTGAAGTGGTTGCACAGAAGGCTCATTTCAGCTTGCTCAGGGTGGTATCTTTCAACAAATGTCTGCAACTCATTCCACTTTGTACACATCTCCTTAAGCACTGAAGAAGGCACCTCCTTATCTCTCTCTCTCTCCTCCTTTGAAGCAATAACCTCAGCTGTGGTCTGTTGCTGTTCCAGATGAAGCTCTTGCAGCTCTTCAGTTGTTAACGCTGCCCTGTGCTCCTCCACCAACTCTTCCACATCCTCACACCTCACCTTCAACCCCAGGCTGTTCCCCAATGCCACAATATCTTCCACAACATGTTCCACAACAGGCACAGGGTCGTCAGGGTCAGGGTCAGCCTCAAATCCTTCAAAATTCCTCTCTTGGACACAATCCGGCCACAGTGGTCTCCAAGCAGAGTTCAGAGTCCTGGAAGTCACTTCCTCCCAAGCCTTACCTATAAGGCCTATGCAATGCACGATATTGAGGTGTTCTTTCCAGAACTCTCTTAGGGTCAATTCAGAGTCATTGGTCATATTAAAGCACCTCTGAAACAGTGCTTTTGTGTACAGTTTCTTGAAGTTGGAAATGACCTGCTGGTCCATGGGCTGGAGGAGAGGAGTGGTGTTAGTTGGCAAGAACTTCACTCTGATGAAATTTATGTTGTCAGGCAACAACTCATGCAAGTTGTGAGGATGAGCAGGAGCATTGTCCAGTAGCAGGAGGCACTTGAGTGGCAATTTCTTTTCCAGGAGGTATTTCTTCACACTAGGGCCAAACACTCCAGTCATCCATTCCTTGAAAATCTCCGTAGTGACCCATGCCTTGGTGTTAGCTTTCCAATGCACACACAATTTATTCTTGTCAACACTGTGTTTCCTGAAGGGTCTGGGATTTTCTGCGTGATGCACCAGTAAAGGCTTCACTTTAAAATCACCACTGGCATTGGCACACATCATAAGAGTTAGCCTGTCTTTCATAGGCTTGTGTCCTGGCTGTGCCTTTTCCTCCTGAGTAATGTAGGTCCTGTTGGGCATTTTCTTCCAAAACAGGCCTGTTTCATCACAATTAAACACTTGCTGGGGGAGGAATTGTTCAGCCTCTACGAACCCCTTGAATTCGTGCACAATTTTTTCAGCTGCACGTTTGTCTGAGCTGGCTGCCTCACCATGCCTTACAACATTGTGTATGCCACTACGTTTCTTAAACTTCTCAAACCACCCTTTGCTGGCTTTAAAATCACTCTCCTCACCACTGGTTCCAGGCATTGTCTTCACAAGATCTGCATGCAACTTCCTTGTCTTTTCACAAATTATCGCCATAGAAATACTATCACCCGCTCTCTGTTTTTCATGGATCCACACCAACAAAAACTTCTCAACCTCATCCACTGTTTTCGATCTTTGTTTCGTTAACAAATTAACCCCTTTTGCAACCTTAGCTTCCTTGATCTCATTTCTCTGTGCCAGGATAGTGCCGATAGTAGATGGAGTTTTCTTGTACATCCTGGCAAGATCACTCAGACGTACACCACTCATATTTTTCTATGATTTCCTTCTTCAGTTCGATGGTGTTCCTCACTCTCTTTACCACAGGGGTGCCACTAGGAAGACTTATTTCACAGTGGCAATAACTAAACCACCAAAAAAGACACCAAATATATTGTGAATCTTTGAAAGAGCACGCTAGGTAATGTTCTCTCAATGGTAAACAACGCTTCACTGGCGTCCTGCGCTTGCGCAGAGCAGGCGGACACGTCTAATACCTTTCGGTAACCGAGGACTTTTTCGCTAACCGATTACGAAAAAAGCTTTCGGTTTCCGAAGCTTTCGTTAACAGGACCTTTCGTTAACCGAGGGTCCACTGTATTGATATCATGAAATTGTAATGAATTTAGAATAAACAGGTTATCTTCTTGCTAGTTCCCCACCTTTTTTGTTGGTATGGAAGCTGGTGGTAAACAGGTCCTGGTTTCATTGTTACTTTATTCTAGTTAGGAGTGTTACCCATGATGCATTATGTCAACATGTCTAGTGTCATATTTTTTCAAAGGCAGGATGAGTAAGTTAATTTAGGTACAGGTACACAAATTATCATGTGCTGTAACATATGTGTAAATTACTTAGGATAACCCAAGAGTCAAATAAGGTGACTTATTTCCACTGGGGTCCTTAAGGTTGCAGAGACAAAAACAGCTGTGCCGAGGTCAAAAATATTGGCAGATTGTGTACTTCAAGGCCCAAAATATTTTTGATAAACAAGACATTAGTGCAACATTTCCATATCTTTATTCTGGATAAAGATATCAATTTCCACCTTTCTTCTCTGTATTGAACTTAAGAAGCCATTAGCTGGTGAAACTTTTCCAGAATAGACACACCCAAATGTTGCACAAGTCTCATTTATCAATTTGTCAGTTTTCCAAACCATTTATACAAATGAAAAATTGGGCATACTAGTACGTACATTGGACATAGTTAAAAGGGTTAAGGCAACCTACATATATTTACTATAATACCTCTGTACATTATTTAATATAAATACAGCTTGCTATATAGTTACTGTACATGTAAAATCAAATCAAATAAACTAAGTTTATTTTAGGCATTGCATACACATTCAAAATTTTTACAGTGATCTTGAGAGTACACAAAATAGTACATTTAAGTAGGTTTAACTCAGGTTAATCTAAAAAATTCAATGTTACTTATTTCCGGTGTTCAGCTCAAAACCGTAGAAAATCCCTTGTCTAGCCTTAGATGAGAATATTATTGCTAATTACTGGTTAGTATCAAGTTTAGTACTTAGATTTCCTTTAATATAGGTTACTGTGTAAATTCTCCAATGAAGTGGATTGTGAAATACACTTATATTTTGGGCCTATGGAAAAATCTATTCTATTGGCAAACAAACCTAATGCAGTGTAACCTGATCGAGGAGTAATTCTAGTGACTCTAGGTTAGGTTAAGATGGATTACATTAGATTAGGTTTGGTTACCAAAATACTTATTTTATCTCATCTGTACAAAATATAACAAGCTCCACTGCACATTCCACTTAACATGGGAGAATTTATATAATAAAAAACTGAGCAGCTATGGGGGATTGCTAAATCTGTAGGGGTCATACAGCACCGGGGAAAGAAGAATCAATCAAATTCAACCCAAGATGGTGGCCTGCTATAATTATTTGGATCAAGAGCCCTTCACCAGCATCAAGCTTTGAAGGGTACTGCCCCCTGACACCTATCAGCATATAGCTACTTAACAGAATATAGATACCTAGGTATCTAGTTAGTTTATTGTTGTGGGTAGGATCTGGGGAAGGACTGCCAAAGGATCATGCAGTTTCTAACACACACATATATAATCAGGGTAAGCTTGAAACTTGTAGGATACAGCATCTGGGAGCAATAGAAGGGAATCAGGTCAATTCAATGAAGGGGAGGGTAAGTTCACTTCCCTGGAGGGAGCCCCTCACCAACATCAAGGACCCCTCCCTGGAGGGGTTCCCTGAAGGGAGTCCCACACCAGCATCAAGGATCCTCCCTCCATGGAGGGGTTTCCTGAAGGAAGTCCCTCACCAGCATCAAGGACTCCCTCCCTGGAGGGGTTCCCTGAAGGGAGTCCCTCACCAGCATCAAGGATCCTCCCTCCCTGGAGGAGTTTCCTGAAGGAAGTCCCTCACCAGCATCAAGGACTCCCTCCCTGGAGGAGTTTCCTGAACGAAGCCCCTCACCAGCATCAAGGATCCCCCTCACCACCATTAAGACACCTCCTTAAATACATTTCTCCAAATATCAGTGTACACAACCATCATACATAATACCATAGCGCCTCCCTAGAGAATAGAAGGTATCCATGTTCGATCCAAAGGGGATGAGTGCTCATATTTCTGGGATCAAGAGGCCTTCACCGGCCTCCGTCATGGATGCTACGTAGCAACACCGTCATACATCAATATATTTCCCCGTGAAAGTCCCACCAATAAAGCAACATGAAGTTTGAAAACTATCTCAGGAAATAAATGATTAAATCAGCAGTGGCAGCAATAAAATAATAACATTAATGTAGCTCACCGTCGTCCTGTGCTCAGCAGAAAACTCTGGAGGAAGATGAGAGGTGAGACTGAGACAGTCCACCAGCTGCTGCTGCTGCTGCTGCAGGTGGCACACCAGCACACAGAGGGCGCTCACTGACGCTGCAGGTGGCACACCAGCACACAGAGGGCGCTCACTGATACCCTCCTTTATACTCTATAAAAATAATCTTTATTTTTACAAATACATGATACAACGTATATAGATCTAACTGAAATCAGTGACATTCTATATAGAAAGCTGGTTATGCAGAGCATTTCGGGAAAATTAGGTTAATTTTTTCAGGGTCGCCCGTGGGGAATTATAGAGATAATTATCTGGGACACCCCCACT
>WNWK01007034.1:0-98499 GCA_009830355.1 Cherax destructor
AATGATCTTCAACACATCTATCGAAACAGGGCAACTACCTGAGGTATGGAAGACAGCAAATGTAGTTCCAATTTTTAAAAAGGAGACAGGAACGTAGCACTAAACTACAGACCAGTGTCACTGACATGTATAGCATGCAAGGTCATGGAGAAGATAGTCAGGAGAAGAGTGGTGGAGCACCTAGAAAGGAATGAGCTTATCAACGACGGCCAACACGGTTTTAGGGACGGGAAATCCTGTGTCACAAACCTAATGGAGTTCTACGACAGGGTGACAGCAATAAGACAAGAGAGAGAGGGGTGGGTAAATTGCATATTATTGGACTGTAAGAAGGCGTTTGACACAGTTCCACACAAGAGATTAGTGCAAAAGTTGGAGGACCAGGCAGGGGTAACAGGGAAGGCACTACAATGGATCAGGGAATACCTGTCAGGAAGACAGCAGCGAGTCATGGTACGTGGTGAGGTGTCAGAGTGGGCGCCGGTGACGAGCGGGGTTCCACAGGGGTCAGTCCTGGGACTAGTGCTGTTTCTGGTATTTGTGAACGACATGACGGAAGGAATAGACTCCGAAGTGTCCCTGTTTGCAGATGATGTGAAGTTGATGAGAAGAATTCAGTCGGACGAGGACCAGGCAGAACTACAAAGGGATCTGGACAGGCTGCAAGCCTGGTCCAGCAATTGGCTCCTGGAGTTCAACCCCACCAAGTGCAAAGTCATGAAGATTGGGGAAGGGCAAAGAAGACCGCAGTCGGAGTACAGCCTAGGGGGCCAGAGACTGCAAACCTCAATCAAGGAAAAAGACCTTGGGGTGAGTATAACACCAGGTACATCTCCTGAGGCGCACATCAACCAAATATGTGCTGCAGCATATGGGCGCCTAGCAAACCTAAGAACAGCATTCCGACATCTTAATAAAGAATCGTTAAGGACCCTGTACACTCTGTATGTTAGGCCCATACTGGAGTATGCAGCACCAGTTTGGAACCCACACATAGCCAAGCACGTGAAGAAGCTCGAGAATGTGCAAAGGTTTGCAACAAGACTAGTCCCGGAGCTAAGGGGTATGTCCTACGAGGAGAGGTTAAGGGAAATCGACCTGACGACACTGGAGGACAGGAGAGATAGGGATGACATGATAACAACATATAAGATACTGAGAGGAATTGACAAAGTGGACAGAGACAGAATGTTCCAGAAATGGGACACAGCAACAAGGGGACATAGTTGGAAGTTGAAGACTCAGATGAATCACAGAGATGTTAGGAAGTATTTCTTCAGTGGTCGGGAAGTGGAATAGTTTAGGAAGTGACGTAGTGGAGGCAGGCTCCATACATAGCTTTAAGAAGAGGTATGATAAAGCTCATGGCGCAGGGAGAGTGACCCAGTAGCGGCCAGTGAAGAGGCGGGGCCAGGAGCTATGACAGAACAACCACTGAAATAATAGTGAAATATAAGGCCTCGTCTTATATTTCACTGAGTAAAAGTAAGAATCTCCACTGAATTTTCATCATGTCCTAAACGACTATTTTTTTTTTTATATTTTTAGTTCATAAACTTGGGTCATTTTCTCTATACGGTGACGATAGGGTATGTGAGATTAGGTTATGACATGACTGTGAGATCAGCGACCACTTTCTACGAACCCGTTTAAGATCATCGTGTCCCTACGTGACATTATCACCCCTTTATGTAACCACTATCCCCACTATGGCCACCATTACCTTAAAAAATCTCCTCTTATAACACTATATGAGAATACAACTGAGTGAGAATAATACAGTCGTATGAGAATACAGTTGTTTGAGAATACAGTTGATTGAGAATACAAATGCTTAGAAATACACTGGATAGTCGATCTCAAGAGCTTCGTAAATAGAGGCGGCTTATTAACAAATATCACCGATTAAAAGTCTTCACTTCTAACCCACAGTATTCTTTTAATTTTCAGTATACTTCTAACTCACAGTATATTTCTACCCTACAGTATACTTTTAACCTATAGTGTACTTCTAACCCACAGTATAATTCTAACCCACAGAATACTTCTAACCCACAGAATATTTCTAACCCACAGTATTCTTCTAGCCCACAGTATACTTCTAACCTACAGTATACTTCAAACCCACATTATACTTCTAACCCACAGTATAATTCTAACACACAGTATGGAAATAAATGGTATAAAATACCGACACAATGGAAAAATAAACACATAAGCAGTATAATGTGATCCTTTATTGACAACGTTTCGCCCACGCAGTGGGCTTTATCGAGTCACAGACAGATCTACCTGGAATAAGAGTAACATGAGTATTTATAAGATTTAGTCAGGTGGAGAATGCTGGGTCAGGTGGAGAATGCTGCATGTGACAGTCTTCAAAGTAGTGTGATAGTTTAAAACCTTGTGTGACTTAAAGGACCTGCAGTGTTCCATTCTTGAGTTCTATGTGGGATAGCGTTGAAAAAGTTTCTTGGCAATAGGTTCAGCTATGTTGCAGAAGCCGTTGTTCTGGTTGAAGTTGTTGGATATACAGATAAGTGATGATTCCAGGATTCTTCGGTATTGCGTGTTGTCTTGCGTGAATCTTGCGTTTCTGTAGTTGATTAAATGGTTGTGTAAATTTCGGTGTTGAACACAGGCATTTCTTGAGTCGTTAGATCTGGTGTTCTGAAATGCGTGTTTGGAGGTCTCTGGATATTTCGCCGACGTATAATTTGCTGCAGTCATTACAAGGGATTGTGTATACCCCTGCCGTGGATTGAAGCTTGTCCTGTCTGTTACTGGTAATGTCCTTGATGGTGGTGGATGTGGAGGTAGATACTCGGAATGAGGTATTGGAAAAAATGTTGGAAACGTGTTTGGAAATGGAGTTGGTGGGGAGGACTATGTATCTCTTCTCAGCAGTGTCTTCTCTGTGTGTGTTGAAGATGTTTAATGCCCGTCTTCCTCAAGGAACTCACTGCTGCAGATTCTGAGTGCGCGCAGGAAAAAGCCTATAATTACACCACGTTTAATCTTGGTGTCGTGGAGAACTCAAGAATGGTACACTGCAGGTCCTTCAAGTCACACAAGGTTTTAAACTATCACACTACTTTGAAGACTGTCACATGCAGCATTCTCCACCTGCCTAGATCTTATAAATACTCATGTTACTCTTTTTCCAGGTAGATCTGTCTGTGACTTGATAAAGCCCACTGCGTGGGCGAAACGTTGTCAATAAAGGATCACATTATACTGCTTATGTGTTTATTTTTTCATACTTCTAACCCACAGAATATTTCTAACACACAGTATATTTCTAACCCACAGTATTCTTCTAGCCCACAGTATACTTCTAACCCACAGTATACTTCTAAACCACATTATACTTCTAACCCATAGTATACTTCTAACCCACAGCATACTTCTAACCCACAGTATACTTCTAACCCACATTATATTTTTAACCCTCAGTATATTTTTAACCCACAGCATACTTCTAACCCTCAGTATACTTTTAACCCACATTATACTTCTAACCCACAGTATATTTCTAACCCATAGTATACTTCTAACCTACAGTATACTTCTAACCCACAGAATACTTCTAATTCACAGTATATTTCTAACCCACAGTATTCTTCTAGCCCACAGTACACTTCTAACCCACAGTATACTTCTAACCCACATTATACTTCTAACCCACATTATATTTCTAACCCATAGTATACTTCTAACCCACAGTATACTTCTAACCCACAGTATACTTATAAACCACAGTATACTTCTAACCTACAGTATACTTCTAACCCACAGTATACTTCTAACCCACAGAATACTTCTAACCCACAGTATATTTCTAACCCACAGTATATTTCTAACCCACAGTATTCTTCTAGCCCACAGTATATTTCTAACCCCCAGAATACTTCTAACTCATAGTATACTTCTAACGCACAGTATACTTCTAATCCACAGTATACTTCTAACCCACAGTATACTTCTAACCCATAGTAAACTTCTAACCCACTTTATATTTTTAACCCAAAGTATATTTTTAACCCTCAGTATATTTCTAACCCACAGTATATTTCTAACCCACAGTATACTTCTGACCCACGGTATACTAACCCACAATATAACACACACACACACACATACACACATATATTTATATACATGTATATATATATATATATATATATATATATATATATATATATATATATATATATATATATATATATATATATATATATATATATATATATATATATATATATATATATATATATATATATATATATATATATATATATATATATATATAGATATAGATATAGATAGATAGATAGATAAATATAAATATTATTATTATTAATTTTTACATTAACATAAAAAAATATATCTTTAAACCCATAATTCAACAATGAATACAATAATGATTCCCCTTTTCTTATAGATACATATGTAGTTATATACTCAATATGAAAATATAAACCAGTATCACCTTCACCTTACTTACCCAGCTGGGTACCTAATTTCCATACACATGGGACCAGTTCCCTACTGTTCTTATTAGCCATTGCCTGTGTATGTAAAGGAAGCATGACAGAAGAAAACTAACTTATAGTGATAAGAGAGGGAGTATAGATGATTCAATCAAAATAGGTCAGTGACTATTTTATTAAGTAATAAAAATGGGACGAGGTAATTTTTATAATAGACCTCACATTATAATATTAGGAATAAATATCAAACTATTACATTTTTATAATATCACAGTTAGGGGTTGGAGTGATACAAATTGGTACATACATCTCACTCTGTCATCATCCGAGTGGACCTCAACCTCTTTGGAGACGACACTAGCCACACACCCTCTCCCGGGACCATTCAGGTCCCAACTGACTCGTTCATTCCTTACATCTCTCTTACTACTTTTACAAAAGATAATTCCATGGGAATAAAATGACAATGGCTTCCCTCAACTTTAAACAAATGTAACTCCAAGTTAAGGCAGAGTTAGAGGAAGCTGGAAGAGAGATTCAACTGAATCCCCGGAACAACGTCGTCGAGAAGAGCCATCGGAGCAACGATTGGATGCTGCTTGAAATATATTGGACGAAGATAAATCTAAGAAAGGTCCAAGAGATTGCTATGGAGACCAGCATTGACTACTACAGCTAATCAAATTCCAGATAACCAGAAAAAGTCGTCACCGAGGCACATACGACATAATACCTAAAAATACCCTCATACATAAATGCAAGAATTTATCAGTTCATGAACATAACAAATGAAGCCAACGTAAAGCATGCAGAAGTATTAGAATTAAAAACATGACGTATACTTGTGTCACACCCACTTTAAAAATAAATCTTGAACCACAGCAAAATAACAGACGTTTATTTAGTATTACGAGCTGGAATTTTATTGATATCAAAAGATTTGCATTTTTTTGTCTTTTTAGGTGTTGAGGCTTACATAAGTTAACGTGGAAGGTGCGAAAACACTTTAATTAAAAGAAAAAATGATGACAGGTTAAACAGATATCTCTGTATCATGACCTCAATCATATGCTTGAAGGATTACACGTGACTTAGCTAGAGATGAGCAGAGAAGTCAACCCCGGTGGGAACGAGAGGTAATTAGGCAGACCTTAAGTGAAGATCTTCATATAGAAAGTGTGTATCAAGTCCTGGAATGCTGGATGTAGTAGCATATGACGTGAGGGCGTCAGGTTTCTCTTGCCCTTGTCACAGTAGTTGGGTATAGAAGTGATGAGTATGACTTTAGCCTTTTTTTTATATATGAACGCAGTATTTTGTGTAAGAGACAAAAGTCCTCCCATGTGATGTACTGGCTTTGTAGTATATATTGAAATATGGCCGAGGTGTCCTGGGCATATCTTATTATTTTATTTTTGTTGATCCTACTGTTTAGATTTTGGCCTGCAATTTTTAGAGCATAATTGCCATGAGTTTGATCCCTATTTGTTGTGTAATTAGATTCTTGCTAGTCAGTCCCATATTATAGACATTACATTAGTAACACGATGTTTCGAAATCTCTGGGAGAATGTATGGTGATGAGTTTTTGTTTGCTGAAGAAGTAAATTAATTTTAAATTGGCTGTGTATATTCTACCAATATGTGTAATATTGAAATGTTTCTTAATATATTGTGTATTTCAGTGTTAAGGGATGATTGATGTATTGGCTGAGTTGCATTTCGTTTTTTTTTGTTCTTTTCTTTTTTGTTGTAGAAGTTTTAGTTCATTTTAATTTCTCTCAGCTGTATGAGCCAATCTGGGTAACCAAATTGTATAAATTGGATGCGCAAAGTCCCATTTTCTTAGTCTACCACCCGCTGCTGGGTGGGAAATTTCACGACTCTTGTCTGGGAGGACAGGGGTGTCGAACCTTGGAAGGAGAATCGAGCCACGATCGTTGCACATAATCACACAGCTGCAGATTCTCATTTCTTAGAAACAATTCATTTTGCAATTTCAGTCGGCCGAAACTGTTCTGGAATACGAAATTTTTGTTTAACAACATTTACCCATTCTTTCCGAGAGTGGGACTGTAATATTCTCTGTAAATAGAATACGTGCTCTGAGGCGTATATGATTTAGGTTCTCCATATACCTCTTCATGCACAGTAAGTGAATATCTTGGATTTTTTTTTTCAAATATAATATATAATGATATTGTTGTGATGGTGCGTATATTTTTTTTTTAATTAAATGTTAAGGAATTACCTCACAAATTTAATAATGAATAATGTTACTAATTTCATCAATTAAGTCATCAGTATCAATGGCCTCTTAAATTCACTCATCAATCATTTCATTAATTATCAAATCAATCTTCTCATCAATTATACAAGCAATTGTTTCATCATTTATGACAACATCTCGCAAATCATATCATCAATTGCTTCATCTGATTTGAAGTTGCACTTTAATATAATTTTATTATTATTATTATTATTATTATTATTATTATTATTATTATTATTATTATTATTATTATTATTATTATTATTATTATTATTATTATTATTATTATTATTATTATTGTAGATAAATGGTATAAAGAGTACATGTTGGGGAGGTTGTTGGGGATGTTGCTGGGAGGTTAGATTTAAGACAGACCTGCACGGGATGGGCAAGTAGGTGTGTTGTTATGGAGGATAACGATGAAGAGGTTTCCTGGCAATGGGTTCAGCTGTGTTGCAAAAGCCGTTGTTACTGTTGAAATTGTTAGATAAATAGATGAATAATGATTAAATGGTTGCGGAAGTCTCGGTGTAGAAGGCAGGCATTTCTCAAATCGTCAGTTCTGCCTACGTATTGGTTTTCTGAATTACGTGTTTGGAGGTCTCTGGATGACTAGCCTATATATAACTGGTTGCAGTTGTTGCAAGGGATTATGTATATCCATGCAGAGGATTGAACCTTGTGGTGTCTCTTACTGGTAATGTCTTTGATATTGGTGGATGTGGAGGTAGATACTTGGAATCCGGTATTGAATAAAATGTTGGATACGTGTTTGGTAACGGAATTGGAGGAAGGACTATCTATTTCCTCTCCCCAGTATGTTGTTTGGGAGATTTGGAGATGTTATATGCACGGTGTTTGAAGTTTCTAATGAAGTGATGAGGAAAGTGAAGTTTGGATAATTCTTGTTCGATGAAAGAGCATTCTTCCTCAAGAAATTCTTTGCTACAGATTAGGAGAACACGAAGGAAGAGGCCTATGATTACACCACGTTTAGTTTTGGTGTCGTGGTGAGACTAGATGTGGAGAAGATCCTGCTGGTTGGTAGATTTTTCGGTAGACTTTAAAACGAAGTTCGTGGTCAGCTTTGCAGAGAAGAAAATCAAAGAAAGAAAGAGTGTTATCGACTTCTTCTAGTGTAAACTGGATTAAGGGCTCGACTTGGTTGAGCTTGTGTTGGAAAGCAGGAATGTTGAAGCGTCTTGGAATTATTATGAGAATTTAGTCAACCTAACGGAAGCAGGTGACTGAGGAAGGAGTAACAGAGGAAACTATCTCGGCTGCTAGATGCTCCATGTATAGGTTCGTCAGTACGACACTAAGTGGGGAACCCGTGGACAGTCCAAAAATCTACTGAAAACAAACACACAGGTCAACAAGGTCGATGAAATCGGTGGCTGGAACAGGAAAGTCGAGGGATTCGTCAATTTTCCGGCGCAGGAGATCAATCGCTTGTGTAGTAGGTACATTGGTAAATAGTGATGTTATGTCTAGGCTGGAGAGTTTCTTGTTCCTGATGTTAATGTTTCGGATGCGATTTAGGTGATCGCCAGAGTGTTTAGGATGTGTTCGACTGATTGTTCCCAAGGGTTTAGAAAGGTGCTTAGTAAGAATCCCTGAGAGTTGGACGAGAGCATTGCCTATTCCAGAGGAGATGGCCCTCAGTGGATTTCCTGGTTTGTGAATTTTTGGCAGGCTGTACATTCTGGCGGGTCTGGGTTTGCTGGAAATGGTGTGAAGGAATTTCTTCTTTTGTTCCGAGTCCTTCAGTATGAGGCGAGTCTTGGTAAGAAAGGTTTTGGTTAGGTTGTCCACTTGATTTGTTATGAAAGATTTGTAGGTGTATGGATCATTAAGGAGATTGAGCATTTCTTTATTCATGTAGTGGTTAGTGTCCAAGATTACGACACTACCTCCTTTATCAGCGGTGGTGACTCTCATGTTTGTGTCTTCTGCTAAAGCAGCTTTAATTCAGTAATGTAATGTTGAGGTACGACTTGGGGAGCTGTGTTTTGAGATGGCGACTGATATGATACCCTGAAGAGAGCCTTTTTTGGAAATCAGTCATTGTATCCGTAGTTTTTAGCGATAAAATGGAGATCTTGTTTCGGTTTCGTGATTCCTGTAGCAGATTTGAGGCCTAAGTCGGGTTTCAGTTTCTGTACTCGACAGTGGATGAGATGAAAGATTTTGAATAATTTCAGGTATTCCCAAACTTTTCCACTGAATGTTTTCGCAGAGAACTTGGAGTTTCCTGGTAATCCGATTTTCTGTTGAACATTAGCTGTGGTAACTGCTACGTATAATTTCGGCGGATCGTCAGTTCATGTTACCTGGAAGCACCGTGCTTAGGGTCCTGGCTTGGATAAATGCTTCCTTTGTTGCATTATTTAAGACTTCTACACACTCTTCAAGGCAGGTTCGAGCAGTTGCCGAGGAAGGAGGTTTGGAGTTAGCGATTTGTTGAACTGTGTTTGTTTTACATGTTTCTCCTTTAAGAACATAAGAACACCCACCCACACCCACTCATATATTTATCCAACCTATTTTTAAAACTACACAACGTTTTAGCTTCTATGACGGTACTCGGGAGTTTGTTCCACTCATCCACAACTCTATTACCAAACCAGTGCTTTCCTATATCCTTCCTGAAACTGAATTTTTCGAACTTAAAACCATTGCTTCGAGTTCTGTCTTGGCTAGATATTTTTAACACGCTATTTACATTACCTATATTTATTCCTGTTTTCCATTTATACACCTCAATCATATTCCCCCTAATTCTACGCCTTTCTAGAGAGTGCAGATTCAGGGCCCTCAGTCTATCCTCATAGGGAAGATTTCTGATACATGGGATCAACTTTGTCATCCTCCTTTGTACGTTTTCCAGTGCATTAATATCCATTCTGTAATACAGTGACCTGAACTGCACAGCATAATCTAAATGAGGCCTAACCAAAGATATATAGAGTTGAAGAACAACCTGAGGACTCCTATTATTTATGCTTCTTAATATGAAGCCAAGGATTCTGTTAGCTTTATTGCGAACACTTATGCACTGCTGTCTTGGTTTTAGATTACTGCTAACCAGAACTCCCAAATTCTTTTCGCAATCAGTAATATTAAGATCTACATTATTTAGTTTATATGTGGTATGGTTATTTTCTTGTCCAATGTTTAGAACTTTGCATTTGTCTATATTAAACTGCATCTGGCACTATACCAGTTTGTAGTGATATGTTGAAAAGACTAGCGGAAGGTTTTGCTAAGCTTCTCTTTACATTCCTTTAAACACTTGTAAACAGACAACAGGGCCTGGGAATTTGTTCGGTTTTAATTTCTCTATTTATCTGAGGATCATGTCACTACGTTGGCCCGTGGCCTGGTGGCAAAGCTCTCGCTTCACACAGTGAGTTTCCGGGTTCGATTCCCAGCGAGGGTAGAAACATAGTAGTATGTCATTGATGTCAGCTAGGCCTGTATACCTTGTACATGTACTTGTAAAAATAATGGTATTATTATTATTATTATTATTATTATTATTATTATTATTATTATTATTATTATTATTATTATTATTATTATTATTATTATTATTATTATTATTACTAGGTACCCTAATCATGCATAGTTTATTATCATCCTATTCTACATAATTTATAATTTCTGCGTAAAAACTGAGAGGAAATAAGAGTTAAAAAATTCACACATTTCTTTATCACTGTCAGTGATCTGACCTGAGTTACTTTTGAGTGGGCTAATCTTGTCCCTAATCTTACTTCTAAATACATGAAAAAAAAATTTTTTGGTAAAAACTGAGAGGAAATAAGAGTTAAAAAATTCACACATTTCCTTATCACTGTCAGTGATCTGACCTGAGTTACTTTTGAGTGGGCTAATCTTGTCCCTAATCTTACTTCTATATACCTGAAAAAAAAAACTTTTGGGTAAGTCTTCGAATCACTTTGCCACTTTAGCCTCATAATCTCTTTTAGCTTTTCTTATTCCCTTTTTTATTTCTCTCTTTAATTGAATATATTTTGATTTTTTAACTGCCCATCCCTTCTTTGATACGCCTATATATGCTTCTATTTTGACCAATGAGATATTTTATTCTATTGTTTATCCTTTTGGAATCATTTTTTGGATGATCTAATTTCCCTACTTGGAACATGCGTTATCTGGGCAGCTGGAACTATGCTCTGAAAAACGTCATATTGGCAACCAACACCACCTACCTGACCCATAGTCAGGTCATTCCAATTTAGCCCTCCCAGGTAATTTCTCACTCCCATGAAATCGGCCAAGTGGAAGTTTGAGACAGAGACTTGATTGCAGTTATTTGGGTAATCCCATGATATATTGAAACTAAGTGATTTGTGATTCCTTTTCCCAAGCTCATCATTAACCTCAAGGTTATTAATTAGTGATTCTTTGTTGGCAAGAACTAAGTCAAGCAGATTGTTTCCTTTAGTTGGTTCTGTCACAAACTATTTTAAAAAGCAATCTTGAATCGTATCAAGAAAGTCACTAGACTCGAGATTTCCTATCATATTGTTCCAATCAATTTGTCTAAAGTTAAAATCTCCCATTAACACGACATTTTCATATCTACACACCTTATGAATTTCGTCCCATATCAGCTTACTGTATTCCCGATCAAGATTTGGGGGCCTATAAATCACACCCAAAATTAATTTGTCACGACCCTCGAGAAACTGTAGCCAAACAGATTCTGTGTCCGATGCATCTAATATTATATCTTGTCTACCACAACAATTTAAATTATCTATGACATACATCGCCGCTCCACCACCCTTCCTGTTGACCCTATCAGTGTGGAAATAGTTAATATTCTTGTATGTGGCATTCAGAAGGCATTTCTCTATCTTTCAGGTTGAAACAGGTCTCCGTTATAGCAATAATATCTATATTACCTGCACATGCAAGTAATCTTAGCTCATCTAGCTCATCTAGCTGATTAGTATAGTAATCATTAAGGGACCTAATCACTCTCTCTTTGTTTGTTGATTAATTGCTTTGCCTTCACTAGCAACTTTATTTTCAATATTGTCTGAGGTATCCCGGTAATAACTGCTGTTTCCAACCCTTGTACCACAGCTTGATTGTTTTCCACACACACACATACCTCTATAATCTATCCGTTTAAAGTCCTAGACAAGTCATCAATGGCACCGTCAATCGAGTTGGCTAATGCAACCACTCTGTCCCCTGAGAGATTTTCCCCATCCCTTGCATACATATCAAGTTTGCCATAAAGTTTGTCCCAGTTATCAATGAATGGGATTGAAAATTCCTTGCAGTACCTGTCTAGCCAGCAATTTACACCAATTGCCCTTGATATCCATTCATTGCCCACTACACTTCTAGGCATGATGCTACATATGATTGGGACCCTTCCCTTAGACTTAATTACATTTATGCCCTTCCTGATATCATTTCTACCAGCACTAAGACAGATAATGGACTTGTTCCCATTACCTGACATAATATTATCCAACCTGTTGACCATGTCATCAACACCAGCTCCTGGGAGGCACACCCTTTGTCTGACCTTCCTATCTCTGTTACAAACAGCACAGTCCATATATCTTACCTGTGAGTCACTCACAACCAGAATGTTCTTACCTTGATTAGCAGGGGAGTTAGTGGTACCTTTAACCTCGCTAACCACTGAAGTACACTCGTCCTGGAAAACAGAGAATCGATTTCCTACCTTTAGATCTTCTCTATTAAGCTTCGTTATCTTGATACTTCTACCTTTAGTAGAAACCACAATCCACTTGAAGCAGTTGCCATTCTTCAACTCACTGTTGGTAACCTTTTCCTCCACACCGACTCCACCCTTCTCACACTCACTCCCAAATCCATCTAGGCGAATTTTCAGCCTCCGATTTCCCTCTTGAAGTAGAACCTCCTCCTTCAACACTTTAACCTGAGATTCCAGAACCACCACACTAATCCCCCAGACAGCTAGGACAGCATGACCTTTCGTGACCACTGACCTCAGCGTACTGAGGTCATTTTTTTTTCATTAGACTTTTGGACTGCCCACGGGTTCCCACTTAGTGCCGTACTGGTGAACCTATACATGGAGCATCTAGAAGCCAAGATATTTTCCTCTGTTACTCCCTCTTCAGTCAACTGCCTTTGTTAGGTTGGCTAAATTCTCATAATAACTCCAAGACGCTTCAACGTTCCTGCTCTCCAACACAAGATCAACCAGCTTACACTAGAAGAAGTCGATAACACTTTTTTTTTATTATTTTCTTCTCTGCAAAGCTGACCACGAACTTCGTTTTAAAGTCTATGGAGAAACCTCCCAACCAATACGATCTTCTCCACTTCTACTCTCACCATGACACCAAAACTAAACGTGGCGTAATTATAGGCATTTGCCTTTGTGCCCTCCTAATCTGTAGCAAAGAATTCCTTGAGGAAGAATGCTCTTTCACTGAACAAGATTTTCCCAAACTTCACTATCCTCATCAATTCATTAATTTGAGGGGAGCTCAAATTCCGTTGCTAAACACGTCACGTATCCAACATCTTTTCCAATACCGCATTCCAAGTATCTACCTCCACATCCACCAATTTCAAAGACATTACCAGTACGAGACACCACAAGGTTCAATCCCCTGCATGGGTATACATAATCCCTTGCAACGATTGCAACCAATTATACGTGGGATTAGACATCCAGAGACCTCCAAACACGTATTTAAGAACACCAATAAGCAGGCAGAGATATGACGATTTGAGAAATGCCTGCGTTCTACACTGAAACTTCTACAACCGTTTAATCAACTACAAGACATTGTCATTGAAGCAGAATTTTGGAATCATCACTCATCTGTATATCTAACAATTGTAGCCAAAATAACTGCTTTTACAACACACCTGCACCCCTTGCCACGAAACCTCTTCATCGTTATCCTACATAACATACGTACTTGTCCATCCCGTGTACGTCCGTCTGAAATCCAGCCTCTCCAACATTCTCCACCTGACTCTCCACCCTATACTCATGTACTCTTTACCCAGGTAGATCTGTTTGTGACTTGATAAAGCCCACTGTGTGGGTGAACCGTAGTCAATAAAGAATCGCATTATACTGCATTTGTGCCTATTTTCAATTATTATTATTATTATTATTGTTGTTGTTGTTGTTGTTGTTGTTGTCGTTGTTGTTGTTGTCGTTGTCGTTGTCGTTGTTGTTGTTGTCGTCGTTGTTGTTGTTGTTGTTGTCGTTGTTGTTATTGTTATCATTAAAAGGTGCCTCCTTGAAATGATATTTCTAATAGACTGCTTGAACATATTTTTTCATTCATTGTTTTCGTTTATACCTTAACCCTTTACCAGGCCAGGTGTGCCTCATATTTGAATCTGCCATAGAGGGTATATAAGAGGGTATATAAGAGCGTTTCATTTGTTTGGCTTAATATTTTCAGCGCTAGTTTAGTGTAACTAGGGAAGCATGTCCTCTGGTCACTCTCGTAAAGCCACTCCTAATTTTGGTTTCCTCACAACAAACTCCCTTAAAACGCACTCCCTCACAACACACTTCTTCACAACACACTCCCTAACACACTTCCTCATAACGCACTCCCCAACACACTTCCTCACAACGCACTCCACAACACACTTCCTCACAACGCACTCCACAACACACTTCCTGACAACGCACTCCACAACACATTTCCTCGCAACACACTCCCTCACAGGAAACTCCCTTAAAACATACTCCTTCACAACACACTTTCTCATAACAGATACTCACAACGCACTGCCTCACAACACACAGCACACTCCTTAATAACACTTTCCCTCATAACACGCCCTCACAACACACAACGCACTCCCTCACAACTCACTCCCTCACATCCTCATAATTCCCTTCCTCACAATACACACCCGCACAACACACCCTCACACCACACTCCCTCACAACTCACTCCCTCACATCGTCAAGATTCACTTCCTCACATCACACACTCTCACAACACACCCTCACAACACACCTTCACTCCTTCACACATCCTCCATGCTACTATTATCGTCATCTCATACAGTTTCGCAGTTGCAATAACCTAGCGCAACTGGGATGCAGATCTTCATGTTAAAAACAGACATCTAAATGTCGATTCTCAGATGTCCCACTTTGTAAATGACATGTTAATTATTAGTTGTAGAAGAGACAACTTATGTTCAAGATTATTTTATATTGTGGCGTGACGGGTAAGTTTATTGAACTGAGCCACTCATCCTGTGAATAAATATACAATAATAAAACTTGCTCACTGTAGCCCAATCAGCTGTTTCTACAGGTTGTGGGAAATCATGTGACTGGCTGTTTCCCGAACAATTAGACCTCCCTAAGATGGGAGGGGGAGGAGGGAGAACGAGCACTGGACTCATGTATGCTTATGTACGGGTGCTAATGTATCATACACTACTACTTATAGGTATTTTAGCTAAATTAGAGTTAGACATAGAGTATTCTAGTTTAGTATCTACAACAACAATGGGCACTTGTTCCAGCCAGCCATGAGTGCCCACTGCTTACGGAGGGCTACTCTCTCCTGCCTACCCGTCGGCAGTTACACAAAAAACCGTAGCGAGTGAAGAGGCGAGTGCACAGAGCTGCTAAATTGTGTCGATTTATTAATAGCCTAGTTAATTAGGACGACTTATCCTACGACAGACCTTGTACAGTGATGTACTCTAACATTCGATAACACATTACAAAGCGAATTAGATAACATTTCACAGCAATAAACGGCTCCCTCGCTGCTAAACAAAGCAGACCAGTGACTCAAATCCAGGTGTCCCAGTGGATGTACCAAAGGCTCCCACACTCCACGAGTAAGTACCCTGTAACAGTACCATTAAATGTGCATTTCTTATACTTTACTGAGGTTGAGTAGTGTGAAGGGGTTTACCACATTCTCCAGCCCACCAGAGAGGCAACATACCTGTCTTTTTTCCAGTTTTAAGTCCAGATTACGTCGATATACGAACAAATATCTACGTCAATAATCTCACAAGATAATTAGTGACAAGATTTAATAAGAGGACTTCCAGTAAACAATCAAAATGACACTTATGGGAAAATCAGGTATTTTTATCTCAATGGTGCTGTCTCTGTGTCGGACTTACCCTTATTTACAGTTTCTTGAAATGATCCGAAGGTTTTATCAAGACGAAGTTTCACTCAGGTTAAATTAATGAAGTTCACCTTGACTGAGAAGTTGTTCAAAATAGATTTGTTTTGGCCGCTGCGCGATGCCAGAAAAGCATGTAAGTTCCCTCTTCTTCAGTGCACACTGCATGTCAGTTCCCTCTTCTTCAGTGCACACTGCATGTCAGTTCCCTCTTCTTCAGTGCACACTGCATGTCAGTTCCCTCTTCAGTGCACATTGCATGTCACTTCCCTCTTCTTCAGTGCACACTGCATGTCAGTTCCCTCTTCTTCAGTGCACACTGCATGTCACTTACCTCTTCTTCAGTGCACACTGCATGTCAGTTCCCTCTTCTTCAGTGCACACTGCATGTCAGTTCCCTCTTCTTCAGTGCACACTGCATGTCAGTTCCCTCTTCAGTGCACATTGCATGTCACTTCCCTCTTCTTCAGTGCACACTGCATGTCAGTTCCCTCTTCTTCAGTGTACACTGCATGTCAGTTCCCTCTTCTTCAGTGTACACTGCATGTCAGTTCCCTCTTCAGTGCACATTGCATGTCACTTCCCTCTTCTTCAGTGTACACTGCATGTCAGTTCCCTCTTCTTCAGTGTACACTGCATGTCAGTTCCCTCTTCAGTGCACATTACATATCAGTTCCCTCTTCTTCAGTGTACACTGCATGTCAGTTCCCTCTTCAGTGCACACTGCATGTCACTTCCCTCTTCTTCAGTGCACACTGCATGTCAGTTCCCTCTTCTTCAGTGTACACTGCATGTCAGTTCCCTCTTCAGTGCACACTGCATGTCAGTTCCCTCTTCTTCAGTGCACACTGCATGTCACTTCCCTCTTCTTCAGTGCACACTGCATGTCAGTTCCCTCTTCTTCAGTGCACACTACATGTCACTTCCCTCTTCTTCAGTGCACACTGCATGTCAGTTCCCTCTTCAGTGTACACTGCATGTCACTTCCCTCTTCAGTGCACATTGCATGTCAGTTCCCTCTTCTTCAGTGCACACTTCATGTCACTTCCCTCTTCTTCAGTGCACACTGCATGTCAGTTCCCTCTTCTTCAGTGCACACTGCATGTCACTTCCCTCTTCTTCAGTGCACATTCCATGTCAGTTCCCTCTTCAGTGCACACTGCATGTCACTTCCCTCTTCTTCAGTGCACACTGCATGTCAGTTCCCTCTTCTTCAGTGCACACGCATGTCAGTTCCCTCTTCTTCAGTGCACACTGCATGTCAGTTCCCTCTTCTTCAGTGCACACTGCATGCCAGTTCCCTCTTCAGTGCACACTGCATGTCAGTTCCCTCTTCTTCAGTGCACACTGCATGTCAGTTCCCTCTTCAGTGCACACTGCATGTCAGTTCCCTCTTCAGTGCACACTGCATGTCAGTTCCCTCTTCTTCAGTGCACACTGCATGTCAGTTCCCTCTTCTTCAGTGCACACTGCATGTCAGTTCCCTCTTCAGTGCACACTGCATGTCAGTTTCCTCTTCTTCAGTACATACTGCATGTCACTTCCCTCTTCTTCAGTGCACATTGCATGTCAGTTTCCTCTTCTTCAGTGCACACTGCATGTCAGTTTCCTCTTCAGTGCACACTGCATGTCACTTCCCTCTTCTTCAGTGCACACTCCATGTCACTTCCCTCTTCTTCAGTGCACACTGCATGTCAGTTCCCTCTTCTTCAGTGCACACTGCATGTCACTTCCCTCTTCAGTGCACACTGCATGTCACTTCCCTCTTCTTCAGTGCACACTGCATGTCAGTTCCCTCTTCTTCAGTGCACACTGCATGTCAGTTCCCTCTTCTTCAGTGCACACTGCATGTCAGTTCCCTCTTCTTCAGTGCACACTGCATGTCACTTCCCTCTTCTTCAGTGCACACTGCATGTCACTTCCCTCTTCTTCAGTGCACACTGCATGTCAGTTCCCTCTTCTTCAGTGCACACTGCATGTCAGTTCCCTCTTCTTCAGTGCACACGCATGTCACTTCCCTCTTCTTCAGTGTACACACACTGCATGTCACTTCACTCTTCTTCAGTGCACACGCATGTCACTTCCCTCTTCTTCAGTGCACACTGCATGTCACTTCCCTCTTCTTCAGTGCACACTGCATGTCACTTCCCTCTTCTTCAGTGCACACTGCATGCCACTTCCCTCTTCTTCAGTGCACACTGCATGTCACTTCCCTCTTCTTCAGTGCACACTGCATGTCACTTCCCTCTTCTTCAGTGCACACTGCATGTCACTTCCCTCTTCTTCAGTGCACATTGCATGTCACTTCCCTCTTCTTCAGTGCACATTGCATGTCACTTCCCTCTTCTTCAGTGCACATTGCATGTCAGTTTCTAGTGCGTTGATATTTGAAAGCCAGTTTAAATAGATATTCAGAAATTATCACATGGAAACTAATATCCCATTTGAGTAACTAAAATTGTTCATGAATGTTATACAGTACCGACAAAATAAAAATTAGACACATGTGCAACATCTGGGTATCTTTATTGTAGACGTTTCGCCCTCCCAGTGGCACATACGGTGCTGAACACATCAACCTCATCTTTTGTATATAGTTCTACTGTCTTCAAGTTTTGTCCAAGAATCTGTATTGATAAAGCCACTGGAGGGCGAAACGTCTACAATAAAGATACCCAGATGTTGCACATGTGTCTAAATAAAATTATCCAGTTGACACCTGTATAATTTTAAACTAAATTTATCCATCCACGACGATTTAATTTTAACCATCACCTGTGAATGATTAAAGCCAGTCAGTTATTAAACATCACAAAGAATACTAGCACCTTAAACTTGAAGCCACTCAGAACTTGTATCGAATAGTTATCGAAGTGTACAGTTTGAAACCTATCGGGTGCTGCATTCACAAATTATCGTAAGAATATCAGAATTTAAAATTGTTCAATTTTTGTTATAAAACAGACATATTATCACTTACACATTTTGAAATAACTCCAGAAACTTCCTTTCTGAAACACGCACTACTGCTAAAAGTTTGAAGCCGACCAGAAGAGACATCATCGAGATATTTTACAAAAATCCAACAATTTCAACTTTAGTAAATTGTCAAATTTATACCTGTTCAACTTCTAAGGTATCTTAGTGATGAAGTGCTGCGGCAGACATGAAAGTCTGAAGTTGTTCAAGAGAGACATACTCAAGTTGTTATAAGGAAGAAATACATTATTTTTTTTAAATATAGTTGGAAAATTAGAATGTTGGATTAAGAATGGGAACATTGTTCTAGGTAGCATACATCATTGTTGAAGGCTTGAAGCATTTAGAATGTCACATTGTTAAGTGGATATCATCCTCCCTTCAGCAGTGACTTAATATTCATTACTATAATTGACTAATTACCGTCATTCGGTCAATGAGTTGATCACTCCACTGGTTCATCTTTCTCAACCATCCACATACTCAACCACTCTTTGTCACGCTCACACTCACACAAGAATATTCTTATTAAAAAAAATTGAACAATGCAATAACAATAACAATAACAAACAATGCAATAACAAACTATTTATTAAGAATTTATTCTTACATTTCTGCAACTTAATTACAGCACCCTAAAACAATTTACAGACTTAATATAATAAAATTGGAAAACATTACCGGGGTAAAGAGGGAAAGTCTGGACAATAGTCTTGGGGATATTAAGTGTAAGAATATCAATAGACACTTAATCCCCTCCTCAGGCTAAAGTTATTTATAATTCGTAAGAACCACCTTCTGGCTCGCTCTAGTGTTCAGATCACTCTCCTCTTCCTATTAAGGGGATGAGGTCTTTCTCATCTTTCCCAGTACTTAAAACCCTCTATAACTTATAAAAATTTCTCTACCCCAAGCTAAAAGCAAGTAATTAAAATGTTTCCTGGTATATACATTTGTGTTCCTAACCAAATAAGGTGTGTTTTAGGGGCAGGTTTATAAAAAGTGCCTCTCAACCATATGGTCAATATTTCTTGATGGCAGTGGAAAAAAAACGCCAATGCTGATTTCAGCGTTTTCTTAATTGTTCATGATGATCAGCAAGAAAGCTTTGAATACCATATCCTAAGTCCAGTGTCGGTAGAAATCATCCATTGTATATGGAGACATTGAAAATGGCGAAGACTGATACAGTGGACCCTCGGTTTTCGCTCACTTCCAAACGCGAACAATTATGTAAGTGTATTTTCGTAAGTGCTTCTGTAAGTGTATTTTTGGTGGTCTGAAACGACTAATCTATTTCATATTTGTCCTTATGGGAACAAATTCGTTCGGTAACGGCCCTCAAACAGCATTCTGGAAAGAATTTTCAACGAAAACCGAGGGTCCACTGTATTTTGTTTTGGCTGAGAGTGGAAGATGTAAACAGATCGTTAAGATTAGAATTGTATAAGAAACAAATATTCAGATAATTCGTCGTTAATTTTCTTTAAGGATTTCTTGAACTCGAGATTCGTTCTGGTTATCCCTTTGTTGCCACTGTATAATCTTAGGTACAGCGAAGGTGTTCTTCCTGTCTCCTGTACCAATAGTCTCAGTGTCCCTATCCTTATGACGCAGCAACCAGATTTATTAAGATTAATCTCATGAATGATACTCAGTGCTGTTATAAACACAGACACCAACTCTCATATCTATGGTTTTATGAAATATGCAAAACAAAGATAATGGTTTGTAGTTAAATGCAACTTGGCTGTGTCGCCTTACTTAAATCCTCTAACAACATTACCTGTTTTCTAGCATTCTGGAAATTGTCTTTTCCTGGCTTGTAAAAAAATTCCTAGCAGTTCAGCGTGTCTGCTTCCTCTCTCAAAACTCGAAGATATATATTGTCAGTTCTCATTGTTTTGATATCTTGAGTTTGCTGTGCAACAGCTTCACTCTTTCCTCTCCTTCCTATTCCTCTGAAGATGTGAGTAAGCATATGAAAGTTCTCAGATTTTTTTGCTTAATTTTTGCCAAAGTTATGTCTATTATTTTCAGTCACGGGTTTTATTTAATTTTCTTTCATAATGACCACCACCACGCACTCTTTCCATATGTTCTCTGCACAATTTTCCCGTCTTTTCTAATTTGTTATAAATTATACATTGGTGATTTCAATTGAAAATGTGAGGCATCACTTCACTCGCGCCATCCTAAGTTACGTATCACCTCACTTGAGTGACACCTCAGTGAGGTATCATCTTACGTGCGTGATCCCTGAGTTACGTATCACCTCACTTGCGTGACACCTGAGTTAGGTATCACTTCACTTTTGTGATCCCTGAATGAGGTATCACCACACTTGCGTAATATCTGAGAGAGGTTATCACCTCACTTGCGTGATACCTAAGTGAGGTATTACCTCACTTGTGTGAGGTATTACACACACATCTTCAGAGGATGTGAGTGTAAACACACACATCTTCAGAGAATGTGAGTGTAAACACACATCTTCAGAGAATGTGAGTGTAAACACATGAAAACGCTCATGTTTTCTTTTTCAATTTTTTCATCAAGGTCATAGAACCAAATATATTGGACTGGAGGTGGAGCAGCATATCTAGGTCTGTGAGGTGGTTAAGCTACACATATCTAGGTCTGTGAGAGGCGGTTAAGCTACACATATCTAGGTCTGTGAGGTGGTTAAGCTACACATATCTAGGTCTGTGAGAGGCGGTTAAGCTACACACATCTAGGTCTGTGAGAGGTGGTTAAGCTACACATATCTTCATGTGTCTGCTTGATGGATAATGACGTAGCTGGCAGAAAATTAATTTATAATATGAAAATTAAAACAAAATAATTTTAATATTCCATATCAAAGATTTCACATGCCAATTACCATGAAATAATTATTTATGTATTTTATGTTGAATTAACAAAGCAACTTTTTGGATTAATATCGTACTGACCTCAGGGTGTTGCCACATCAAAGAGATGTTTTTCGAGACCTTCCTAAATATAGCATATTTTTTTTAAATTAGTCTTCATTTCTGGTTCACTGCTCTCTAGTAACGGGTATTTTCCTGTCATCATTCATCAGTAGCGGCTGTTTGAACAAAATATTCCCGTATTCAATAATTCTGATTAAATCTTATTCTATATCCGCTGTATGACCAATGCGGGTTTAGTGCTCGCCATGGACTATAATAAATTAGACACATATGCAATACTTGGGTGTTGCAACACTTGGGTGTTGTTTCGCCACACAGTGGCTTCATCAGTCCATACAAAGGAGAATCGTGAAGAACAGGAGGAGTTTGAGGTGGTCAGTCCCTCAACCTTGAGTCGAGATTGTCAGTCCATCAATCTTGAACAGAATACAGCATATGTGCTAGGAAGCAGCTTATATACCGTAGGCAGGAGAGGTGCAGAAGTCGTAGGTGGTGTCACATTTGTACAAGAATGGTATACAATACCGACATTTGTCCAATGTGGAAGTAGGTCGTGCCCAAGGGTTGGGCAAGTGAAGAATTCCTGTCTAATTTATCAACTTGTCGGTTCTCTGAACCATTCATTTACATGGACTATAATAAGACAAGTCGATGCGTCTCGCTGGTTATTTCTTCCTCTCTTGACTCGTCTGTTGTGTTGGCACACAAAAAAAATTTCCAGCATTTTTCCACTCGTTTTTTCCCCTCATTTTAGAATGTCTCTCGAGGTTCTCAGTTCTCCAAGTTCGTTTTTGTGGAAGATCTCAACTATGATCATTAGTTCTGCTTTGGCTGTTGTAGCTCCTTCGCTACTTTCCTATGGTGGATACCATCTCTCTCTTGCTCTCTGTTCTTCCGGTCCACTGCTCTTACACAAGGAATTATTGGCTGCTGTCATTAATACCTTGGGTCTCGTGTCAGTGATAGTGCTAATTTTCTCTTCTTCGACGCTCCATTGGTTTCTTACTGGCATTGCTGCTTTTCCGACTGGGAGCAGAGGTTTCAATTTTGATTCTTGTCCATTACATCTCCGTGAGAACTATGATGTATCATGCTGTCGTTGCTACTCACTCTCATTTATTTAACCACTCATGTGATTCTGCTTGCTAGCACCAGACTATGACTTTTTTTGTCATGTTCCAGTTACTAGTATCCTGGTTTATGCACCATGATCTGGTAGTGGTAATGGTGGTGTTGTCTTTGTCTTTGTCGTTCCTGTTGTTGTTGTTGGTATTTGTGTGTGAATCAACTCCCTGTACCTTGTGAGCTTGGTATTCCACACTTACCTTCGGCGGGTCAAGAGGAACCTCCTGAAGGAGACAGTAACTGTTGTGGGGATAACACAGCTGCCAAGTCAAATGAACGACAGTGTCATCGTTTCCAAGTTCCTTTATTTGAATTTGAAGCTGCATTGAGTCTACTTGGATCACTTCCTTATCCAGGGGTTTCAACTTCTTTCTACCCTTGAAACACAAGAAGTTTGTTGAAGTTTGACATGATGTTTATGTTAGACTTTCGTTTCTCTAATTTCCAGGGATGTCCCTTAGCCCCTGGCCCCCCTCTTTTCAAATAGTCTGTTCCTATCCTTTCTCTTAGTATCTTTATTTTTTTTGTTTATTGTGATCACAATGACTTTAATTATCCTGTCTTCTAAATTAGTAAAGGTCAGTTCTTTCTTTTTCTCCTCGGAGATCAGTCCTCTGAACTCTTGAAGTGTTGTAGTTGCAACCTTCAATAGTGCATCGTGAGGTGTGGGCTTCTTGCTGCTTCTGCATACTATTCATTGCGCTGATATTCTATGAGCACAGGTCTGCTAAATGTTGAGGTTCTTTAAAAATTTCTTCAATTTTTTAGTCTCTCATATTCTCAAGAAATTATGTTTAGTTTTTAGATAAAATTCCTTGTTTGCGGCCCGAAGTTGTTTTCCACCTGGTTGATCTTATCTCCTCCTATCTCTAAGGTTATAACTTTACTCCTGCGCTTACTGAATTATAGTAGTCTCTTGTCTGACCACAACTGCAAGTTTTCAAGGCCCTGGGATCTCTCGTTCTCTTCAGTCTTGCACAAACGTCTTAGCAACAATATATTGTTAGCTGTAGAGGATTGTATGTATGTGTGTGTACTCACCTATTTGTATTTACCTATTTCTGGTTGCAGTGGTCGTGTCACAGCTCCCGGTCCAGCCTATTCGCTGGTCACTACTAGTCCACTCTCTTCCCGCTCCATGAGCTTCATCGTATCTCTTCTTAAATTATCGTATCTCTTCTGTGTGTGTGTGTGTGTGTGTGTGTGTGTGTGTGTGTGTGTGTGTTTGTGTGTGTGTGTGTATGTGTCTGTCTGTCTGTGTGTCTGTGTCAATGTTTGAATATACGGCAACAGATACAAACCCTTCACTGAAATAAACAAACGCCCAAGCTGTCGTAAATACTCTCGAACTTGCGGCTAAATACAAGTACACTTATAAATGCCAACACGTGTAGCGTTTGATAAATAACCTCTCATTTATATAAACAAACTCGTATACAGAGACGTTCGCTGGCACGCACATACATATGCCATGAAAAGTGTGCATAAAATCATGCACCCGAGACGATACACACACACACACACACACACACACACACACACCTAAAAAAGCCAAAAGAGGAAGAGGGAGCCCCTGAGGATCTCAGGTAGTCGCACCTGATCATTTTGCGGGGTCAGGAGCTGTGACTCGACCTCTGCAACCACAACTAGATGAGTACACACACACACACACACACACACACTCTCTCTCTCTCTCTCTCTCTCTCTTTCTTTCTAATATCTGATTTTCTGTTTTGTCTACTCTTGAACTCATGTATGGAGACTGCCTCATCTTCGTCTTTAGTTGGTTTGAAATCCTCGCCTCTGTAAAGAGGCTATCGGTCTGAGGAATTGGACCTCTTGGTCTTCTTCCTCAGACCGAACCTAATTACCCCCCAATCCCCCCTCCCCTATCCCATCTTCCCCATCCTCCCTTTTTTCTTTTCCTCCTACTCCTCATCCATCCCTTATTCCCTCCCCATTTTTACCCTGTGATCTTCTCTCTACAGACATTCTGGTTCCTAGGTAGGGAAAAAGTTACCATAGTCCCTCCCATTCTGTTGAGGTTCTTGGCGATGGTGTAGTTTGCCGTGGAATCTGGATCGCCTGGGGATGTCCCGATCCTTCTCCGGTCTTCTGGGGGGTGGCTTTGGGTATCTTTCGGGCGACGGGATTCCGGGGGTGGTGGCCGAAGGTGGTATTCTTTGTGGCGGATATCCTACAGCCCTCTCTTTTGTCCGCCGAGGTGGCTCGGTGGATGTGAGGTTGCTATCCTGGATTGCTGGTTTACTGGCATGAAGGGTAGGGTATGGCACGGGTTCCATGCAGCATCTGCACTACTTGCGGTGTTGAGGTCCTCTTGGGCGCGGAGGGGGATTTACGCCCCTTTCATTCCTCCTAGGACCTATTCCTCCACGTTCTCCCCCTTTTTTATTCTTTTTTTTTTTTTTTTTTTTTATTAAAAACAAAAAGAAAGAAGTAACCTAACCATGGACGACCCAATCCGTGAACCTACGAAACCGGGGCCCCTTCCTGATACCACACCTAGTTCTGACCCTACCTCGTTAATGGACCACTCTTCGGACACTTCAAATACCCCTGTACCTCTTGCTGGTGCCGGTTCGTCACCTGCTTCAGGTACTGAGGTTCCGACCGGCCCTTTTGACACGTCTGACCTTCGCTCTTCTCTGACCTTGATTCCGGCATCTCCCTCTACGGTGCGGCAATTTTCGGATTGCTCGACCATCCCACGTCAAACCACCTCCGGTCCCACATATAAACGACCAAGACCCTTACATGACGATTCGACACTTCATTCTCATTCATCTCAGAAACAACCAGCTCGTCACACACTCCCCTTAAACACTTTGTTTCACACTACTCAATGGACAAAGTTTTTTACTCTAAGACCGACTTCTCCAACTACCTATCTTTCTGATCATAGTATTGGTAAGGTTCTCCTACGCCATGTAGGTAAAGATATCTCATTTCACGCTCTCAAGAGCAGCACTCGCATCATCACGGTCCAGAATGCTGGCCAAGCTCGCGATCTTTCTCTCCTTACGACTATAGATACTATTCCTATCACTATTGACAAACTTCATTCTCTCAATTCTTGTAGTGGTACTGTTATTTTACCTCACACCATTGTCCAACGGAATTTCCAGACATGTGGTGATGACATTCTGGAGCAGCTTGAGCTCCAAGACCTCCCTATTCTCAAAGTTGACACTTTTGTCCTCCCTGCCCGTAAGTGAAGACGTTATCCTTGCAATATAGCTCATTTATCATTTGACTGCTGTGAACTTCCGCCCTCGGTCTACATTGCAGGTCACCATTTACAAGTTCGAAAGGTGACCCCTACACCGCAACAATGTAGAAACTGCTGGAGTTTTGGTCATCCAGCAAAATATTGCAGGTCCATGGTCGAATGCCCAGTCTGTGGTGGTGACGACCATGCCAGTCCTTCTTGCAATCTACCTCCCTCTTGCCTTAACTGTCGTGAGGCGTATCCATCTTACTCTCGCCGTTGTCAGGTTTATCTAAATTAGCGGGAAATCCGTTGTCTCAAAGAGACGGAAGGCTTCTCATATGCTATGGCCGTCTCTCATCTATGTCTCCATGGGAGACTTCCCCGTATTTCCTATTCTCGCATTGCTAAACGTTCCCCCACTTTTGGGATCCCAACTTCGCGGCTTCCTCTGTGGTCGCCCCATCCTCAGTCACCCCTGTCAAGAATTCTTTTGCTGTTCTTGGCTCCGAGGTCCCTACCTCGGTATCCCATACTGTCCTCACCCCTTCCTCTACTCACTCGCACAGTTCTGTGCCTACACGCCTTCGTCCAACACCTAATCCTCAAAAGTCCGGCAAAAAATCCCCATTGCCGGGTTCTTCACCTCCGACTAGTTTTGTAACATGTGTGGAGGTTCATCCTCCTCCTCGTTCAATATCTTCATCCCTTGTCCCCTCCCAAGTTTCTTCCTCGACTTCCCCCCTCCCCCAGGTCGCTTCCACTCCTGTCCTCTCCCAAGCCCCTTCGACAGTTTCCTCTTCCATCTCCTCGCCCTCTACTTTAGTACAGTCTATAGTCTCCCCAATGTGGTCCCACATCCTGCATCTTTGTCTGCCGAAACGCTGGATGCTATCGCAGAATATATTTCAGAGACTGGAACGTTGATGGACATCTCTCCACCTCCGGTTCCTCCTCCTCCTCTCTCTTTTCCTTCCTTCACAGCATCCCACTCCTTCTCTGATTACAGGTATTCCGCTGCCTCCACAAGTGGACTTTTCTAACCCTAGTCCATAGATACCTCTAACTTCGATTTGTATCTTTCTCTACATAAATCATGGCTTATTTGCAGTGGAATATCCAAGGCCTCAGGGGTAACCGGGGTGAACTTCAGGTGTTACCGGGGTGAGCTTCAGGTGTTGCTCTCCCAGTTTTCCCCTGTTGGGGTCTGTTTGCATGAACCCAAATTACAATCCACTGTGATCCGTCCCTTTTCGGGCTATGATTTGTTATATTCATCGGATCTTTCTTCCGATGGAACCTGTAACGAAAGCGCTCTTCTTATACGCACTGGTATTCCATACCATCAGCTCTATGTCCATTCTTCTCTACCATTACACTGGTATACACTCTGTTCTTTATATCTCTCCCCTTCTCAGGCATTGTCTATCCCAGATGTTGATTTTCTGGTTTCTTCCTTACCGCCACCCCTTCTATTACTTGCCGATTTTAACGCACACCATTTTCTCTCGGGAAGGGGGGAGGGTCGCACTGTGACTCCCGGGGCATTCAGTTGGAGGCATTTCTTGCTTCTCACCCCCTCCATATTTTAAATACGGGTACTCCCACCCATTTTGATCCTCGAACTCATTCTTTCTCTTGCATCGATCTCTCCATCTGTTCTTCCTCAACTATCCTTGACTTCACCTGGTCTATCCTCCTGGACTTACATGACAGTGATCATTTTCCAATCATCCTCATGTCCCCTTCGTATTCTCCACCTCCTCATAGCCCACGCTGGCAGTTTGACCGGGCGAAATGGGACCTTTACACACATCGTACTGCCTTTCATGAGGCTGTACGATGTGTGTCCTCCATTGATGAGGTTTTACATCTCTTCTCGTCCTCCGTCTTAACCGCAGCTTCACATTCTATCCCACAAACCTCGGGCAAACATTCTGAGAAGGGCGTGCCTTGGTGGTCTCCTGCTTGTGCTCGGGCAGTGCGTTTGAAACGTGCTGCGTGGAGCAGGTATCGGTATAACAGAACCACAGAGAGACTCCTTGATTTTAAGCAGAGGAGAGCAATTGCTCGCCGTGTCATACACGACGCTAAACGCAATTGCTGGCGGGATTACGTTTCCACCGTCACTTTGGCTTCCTCGATGAGTGCAGTCTGGAAGAAAGTGCGGAAATTGAGTGGTAAATTCTCCTCCGACCCGGCTCCTGTTCTTCGGGTTGCCACTGAAATTGGTAATCATCTGGTCCGCATTTCTCAGGGGCTCCATCTATGCCCCTCGTTCCTTTCTTCAAAGTCTGCCAGCGATTTAAAGCCCATAGATTTTTCTTCTCTCGGAGAAGAATCTTATAATGTGCCTTTTACCCTTCAAGAACTGGAGGCAACACTCTCCGCTTGCCGATCATCGGCAGCTGGGCCAGACGGCATACATATTCGTATGCTACAGCATTTACATCTGTCTGCTCTTTCTGTCCTTTTACGACTCTTTAATCTTATATGGTCGCAAGGAGTTATTCCCTAGCTGTGGAAGTCTGCTATTGTTCTTCCTTTTCGCAAACCGGGTACTACGGGACATGATACCTCCCACTACCGTCCCATCGCTCTTACCAGTGCAGTTTGCAAGGTGATGGAACGTCTAGTTAATAGACGTTTGATGTGGTATTTAGAGATGCACAGTAGTCTCTCCACTAGTCAATATGGCTTCCGTAAGGGCTGTTCTGCCATTGACCCCTTACTGCGCTTGGATACGTATATTCGTAATGCCTTTGCTAATAACCACTTGGTTATCGCCATCTTTTTTGACCTTGAGAAGGCATATGACAACTTGGAGGTATAATATCTTGGCCCACGCCCACTCCTTAGGCCTCCATGGCAATCTACCATTTTTCCTTTAGGCCTTCTTAACTGAAAGACATTTCTGTGTCCGGGTTAGTAATGAACTTTCCCCGGAGTTCGTCCAAGCTGAAGGTGTCCCTCAGGGATGTGTTCTGAGCACAACACTATTTCTCCTTGCTATAAATAATCTGGCATCTGTTCTCCCATCCAATATTTGGCCATCGCTTTATGTTGATGACTTTGTTATAGCTTGTGCAGGTGCTGACTCACCTCATTGCAGTTTCCCTCCAGCATGCCATCAACCGGGTTTCCGATTGGGCCACCACTCACGGGTTTAAATTTTCTAGTGGCAAAACTCATCAAATTACGTTTACTAGACGTTCAGTGGTCTCTGATCATCCATTGTACCTATACGGCTCACGTATCCCAGAACGTGATATAGTCAGGTTTCTCGGCCTCCTGTTTGACCGTCGATTGTCCTGAAAACCTCACATTACCTCTCTGAAGGCGACTTGTCATAGCCGGCTGAACCTCCTTAAAACCCTAGCACATCTTTCATGGGGGGCTGATCGTAGAACTCTCCTTCGCCTGCATTCAGCCCTAATTTTATCGAAACTCGATTATGGTGACCAGATATATTCGGCGGCCTCCCCTGCTACTCTTTCCAGCCTTAATCCCATCCATCACCAGGGATTACGCTTATGCCTTGGTGCATTTCGTTCTTCCCCGGTTGAGAGCCTCTATGTAGAAGCGAACATTCCATCCTTGTCCGATCGTCGTGATGCACATTGCCTTCGCTATTATGTTCGCTCTCATGACCTCCGCAATCCTTCCATGTATAGAATTGTCACAGATGTTAGTAGACGCTCTTTATTTGTTCGTCGACCCTGTTTACTTCGTACCTTTTCTCTTCGTCTACATTCGCTCTTGTCTTCCCTTCAGCTACCACCTTTCTATGTTCATGTGGCATCTCCCTTTCCCCTACCCTCTTGGGAAGTTTCTGCTGTTCGTGTCTGCTCTTTTCCTCTGCCTTGCGCGAAAGCCCAACTACCTACGGTTTCTTCTCACTCTTTTTTCTAGACCACTTCCGTTCTCATTCCCATGCCATCGCAGTGTACACCGATGGTTCTAAGTCATCAGACGGCGTCGGATTCACAGCAGTGTTTCCGGACAGCATCGTGCGAGGGCATCTATTATCCTCGGCTAGCATATTTACGGCTGAATTGTATGCCATTCTTGTGGCACTTATCCATATTGCATCTATGCCTGTGTCACCATTTGTGGTCGTCTCAGACTCCCTTAGTGCTTTACAGGCTATCCGAAAATTTGATACACCTCACCCCTAGTTCATCGTATCTAACTTTCGTTACACCGTATCTCTAGCAAACACAAAGATATTGTTTTTTGCTGGGTCCCTGGTCATGTTGACTTAAAGGGCAATGAACAGGCAGACACTGTGCGCCCACAGGATGGGTATGGGGTGCATAATAAATATATTAAACTAACTGCTGCGCGGTCAGCAGTACATGACCTTCCAGTTTCATATAGAGGTGTTCCATTCATGGACTATTTTTCGGTCATTGCTACCCACCTTCGCACCCGTTGACAACAACGCTGGTCTGACCTGCTAAATAAGAAACTTCATTCTATTAAACCGAGTATAGGTTTCTGGCCTTCTTCTTGTCACCAATGTCGAGGTTGGGAGACTACACTCTCCCGTCTTTGCATCGGCCACACTCGTCTTACTCACGGGTATCTCATGGAGAGGCTCCCTGACCCTCTCTGTGAGCCTTGTCAGGTTCCAGTGTCTGTTCGACATATTCTGTTGGACTGTCCACTCTATCAACGAGCACATAGAATTTACCTCCAACGACGTCTTCGCTCTGCGGCCCTTTCTTTACCTTCCCTTCTTGCAGATGGACCCTCCTTTAATCCTGACTCTCTCGTTGACTTTTTGACAGAAACTGACTTACTACACAAACTCTGAAGATTATACCTCAAGCACCTCCCTCAGTCCCTTCTACCTCGATCTCTTGCTACCCTCTATCCCTGCACTACCCACCGTCCTGCTGCACTCCATACCCTACTAATCATCCATCTCCCTCTTACAACCCATTCTCCCTGCATCCTGCCCTACCCTGCTGCGCTGTATGACCCCTGTGGTTTAGCGCTTCTTTTTTATTATAATAATAATAATAAAAGAATGTTGTACAAGTACACCACCTCTACACGCCATTGCTAAAATAATTTCCACATCCCTCCATTTCCAGATCCGACCAGTCGGTCAGAGCGGAACTAGGACGTAAGTCGGATAGGATCTGTATTACGATTTTTTCTTTTACAAATATACATATATATGCTTGGACTAAAGTACCAAAAATACTGACTAACGAAAAGTGAGAAACCACTTACACTGGTTTAGGAGTTTTAGATCTTCCTTGCCAGGGTTCAAACACCACCCGCTCTGAGTCACACAAAAAAACAACCAGAAAAACCCTTCAGCAACGAACAGGACTGAACACTACAAAATGAACATACTTTACTGATGCAAAGTGACACCAGTTGAACTTAAGCTTACCCAAGATAAGATAGGCAGGAGTAAGCAACACCATATGAAACACCGTCCTCAAGATTTGTTACCCAGCAAATGGAAATGCGTGACGTAAGTCACCCGTCTCTTCTAATTTCAATATTGTCGGTTAATTAAATATACGATTATGTAGGCTAATATGAATATTAACCTAACCAGATTTTACATAAACTTACCAAGAATAACAATTATTAAAATTTTACTGAAATTTCAAGCATGAAGATAAGCACGCACGACAGGTCATGTCAAGTTAGTTGTCCTAGTTGCAGGAAGTATTATTATATTATAATAATTTTAATAAGTCAGGCTAAGCTAATGCAATGCAAAAGAAAACTCTGCACACCACATCAATTCACAGAAATATTCTATTACTAATACTCCTGCTTTGATTTATGTAACCAAGAATACAGTTTAACATACACTGCTGTATGGCATTCTGAAGTTCAGTGCTTAACGTGATTATAATATTAACCAATTATTATACATAAAAGAGAACGGAAAAGCTTGTGTAAACATCATCGTAGACTCGAAGAGATGTTTCAGATGTTGTCTCTAAAAGTGACTGATATTAAATTTTAATTAACATTATTTCAGCTCCTATTTCACCTACATGTCATTCTGGTGACTAAATATGCTTTTGAAATATAAATATAATAGGAGGTTTTAAAAGACATTAACACTAAATGTCATTTGCGTTTATTAGTAACACAGCTGTGCATGTACATTATACAAGTTTAGTTAAAACATAGTTCATGTTACACTTGATAATCTGTATCACTCAGAATCTTTCTGGTCGTAGAGCTGCGAAAGCAGACCGTCCTTGAGAAAGTGATAAACACTTTCAAAGAACAAAACAGTATTCGTAAATGTCCATCTTGATTAATGAGAAAAATGAAGATTGAAGTTCTGAGTACATAAATGCAGATGGAATAAATGAGAGGGAAGAATGGAACGAGCAAATAACGGAGGCTTTCCCCCGACATTATAACTCTCTAAACTCAGAGATGATAATAGATGCGACCTTTCTAGATGGATATCAGCTTATTAAGAAAGACGGAGGGAACAAATGATGTGGATGTTTAACGTTACTAACCAGAAACTTGTGAAATTATAAGATGAGAGGAATAAACACAAAATAGGCAAATAACTTAGTAGTAGGCACACACTACTTGAGGTCAGAAGGTGGTGAAAGCAGTGATGCACAACCCTCAACTAAATAGGAGACCAAGACAACACGACGACAACAACAGAGTGATGGTGGATACAATAGCGAAAGTGGCCAGAAGAGCCAAGATAATCAATGTAAAGTTGCTGATCGTGGGAAAGTTTAACCACACAGAAACAGACAGAGAGAACCTTGAGTCACACACAAGACGAGAAATGTGGAGGGATAAGATGCTAGAGATGGTAATGAAGAAACTCATGAGCCAACATGCCAGGGACAAAACCAGAGAGAGAAAGAGAAAAAAAAAAAAGGAGGGGAGGAATCAGCAAAGCTGGAGTTTGTATTCTCCAAGAGCGATTCTGTGTTTCGAATATATTGTGCCAGTGTTTCGAATATATTGTGGAAGCAAACTTGGAGATGGCACGGGAAGGACGAGAGAAACTTGCAAACAGGAGACTACTCAAGCATGAGACGACTGTTGAATGTAGTGAAGTGGGAAAGGAAACTGGAAAGGAAAAGAGCGAGTGAAATGGAGTAAGGAGCTTGAAAGGGCCTGGAGGCAGAGAATATATTCCCTCCTGATGGGGCTCTACTGTAACTTTACTTGAGGATTTGCTTTACATGCTGTGTCATTCTCAAATTGTCAGTGAACCTCTCTCCATACCCATTTGTTTCTGGCAATTCTGCTCGTTTCCTTGTTTTGTTGTATTCTTTGTCTTCTATGTATTTGTCATACACTAACACTTTCAGCTTTTGCCTCTCTGCACCTCTGGAAGAACCATGGGCTCAATATGTTCTTTTCATTGCCGCTACTGCTCCTCGGTAATAATAATAATATAATATCTTTAATTCTACAAGTACATGTACAAGGTATACAGGCCTAGCTGACATCAATGACATGCTATTATATAATTTGATTTGATTTTAAATAGAAGCGCTAAACCACAGGGGATACTATTATATAGAAAGCCGCTTGTTATGCAGAGCATTTCAAGCAAATTTAGTCAGTTTTGTCCCAGGATGCGACCCACACTAGTCGACTAACACCCAGGTACCCATTTTAATGATGGGTGAACATTGACAACAAGTGTTAAGAAACACGCCCAATGTTCCTACCCTCGCCGGGAATCGAACCCGGACACTCGCCGTGTGAAGCGAGAGCTTTAGCCACCAGGCCACGAGGCACCTGGTACTTTCCAGCTACGTACTCCAGTTCCCTTTTCCATTACAACTCTTGCAGAAATTTCCTCATGCCTATAAATTCCTTGTGAGTATTACTCAGAATGAATATAAGGTTCAGCCTTGTTGGTTCATCCCCTTGTCTCTCTCGCTAGTTATACCCCTCAATATTGGTGCATGAGGTTCTCGATTACTACCTTTAGCATCTTATCTCTCCATTTGTCTTCCCTGTAGCTACAAGTTTTCCGACGTGATCAGTATTGCTCATGTTGCTTATTCTGGCCATCTTGGCTATTGTGTCCACCTTCGCTCTGTTGATGTCGTATTTTTGTCTTGTTTACCCGTTGTTTAGTTGAGGGCTGTACATAGCAGTTATCACCACTTTGGGTCAACCAGTCTTGAGAGTCGTTTGTCTTCTCTGTTTATTTTTCTCATGTTTTCAAAACTCCACTTATTTCTAAATAGCATTGTTCTTCGTCCACTATATCTGCATTCTCTGATCTTTCTCATGGGACTGTCTCATCTGTAATTGTCTCTATGAGCTTTGTCATTGCGAGCACTATATCTGGTTATGCCTACACTGTGCATTCGTTACATTCATCACTCTTGTTTGTTATTCCATTTGCATTTCTGTGTCATACTTTCAGTTTCCTTTCCGTTACTGCGTTCCTGTTTTGGATTTCTAATTTTCTGGTTGTGGCACATGGGTCTGGTAGAAGTGAATCATGCTGGTAGGAGTATAAATGAGGGGATATTGAGGGTGAGTTTCTTGTTCTAGAAAGGGTCAAGTTCTTGGTTGTAGGTGACGGAGGATGGGTAAGTTTAGAGCTGAGGTGTGGGGTAGTTGTGACTAAGATTCCTGAACTGGGAGGAGTGAGGACCGTGAGGAAAGGAAGGGTATGGTTAGTGTGTGTGTGTGTGTGTGTGTGTGTGTGTGTGTGTGTCTGTGTGTGTGTGTGTCTGTCTGTCTGTGTCTTGTACTCATGTATTTGCAGTTGCGCTCCTGGTGCATATGGAGTTGTCTTTCACCGCTTCTTCATTAAAGATATTCTAGTTAGTGGTGCTGACAGGGATTTTGCTCTCTGTTTCTCTGGCAGAATCCAAGGTGACACGTTGCTAGGTACCATTGTATTTTATGCATCTGGATCCAGTACCGGTCAGGTGTGCTCTTTCCTCTGAGGTTTTCAGGTACTGCCCCTATTTCCACTGTGAACACCTCGTTATCACATTACACAGAAGGATGGAACCCATGGCAAACCAATCTTTAAATCAGCTAGCCAGTGCGTTGTCCACCGGACCATTGCAGCCTAGTAAGGATCACCCAACTAGGTATATCTCTATAAACCATAGGAAGGTTAGCAAGAGTCCCACTGTAACCACAACGCAGGTTTTAACAGACGATTCTTACACCTGCTGGTGTGTGTTCCTTGTTATTTTTCATTAGGTCTCCTACAGTCAAATTACCTAAACTTTTACTGCAATCTTTCCTGTGATGTGAATGTAAATCAGTTTTGGTTGAGACTAGGCCTTTTCTACTAAGTTATTCTCAAACTGTCAGTCATTGTCTTCCTTCACCATTGCAGCTTCGTTTCTGGCTAATTTGTTCATCTGTCCTTCACTTTCTATAGATTTTCCCTCCACTCGTATGCTTTTCTTTCTTGGTCTCTACATCTCTGGCGGAACCATATCTCTCCCTACTAACATTTTCCAGCTAGGTACTCCATTTCTTATGCTGACTTACCTTCCAGTTCCCTTTTCCACTGCCCTGTTTTTACAGATTTATTTTTCCTCTTCTTCCTTCGAAGTCACCTTATATAAAGTTAGGCTTCTCGTGCCCCCAACTTGACATTCTTTGCTCTAAGTTTAATTAATTTCACAAGGAACTTGATGTTCGGATGCATGCTTGCTAGCACCTAGGTGGCTCTCATATTCTATTTCACCTATATTAGATGTACTTGTGGTAAAAGCTAGGTCCAGTCTTGTTGGCTTATCTGCTTATCTCCTCTTCTATCTCTTGACGTGCCAGGCTGAAATAAAAAAAATCCCATACCACTTTCATCATCATAGATTTCAAAATTTTCAGTACCGCATGTGGGTCCAGTTTTGTCAATCCATTTGTTTTGTGGTTGAAAACACATATATATATATATATGCGGTACTGAAAATGTTGACATATATATATATATATATATATATATATATATATATATATATATATATATATATATATATATATATATATATATATATATATATATATATATATATATATATATATATTTGCTAATTCCTCCCTCCTTTTTTTCTCTTTCTCTCTCTGGTTTTGTCCCTGGCATGTTGGCTCATGAATTTCTGCATATATATATATATATATATATATATATATATATATATATATATATATATATATATATATATATATATATATATATATATATTATATATATATGTCGTGCCGATTAGGTAAAACTTGTCAATTAGCAAGAACTCATCTACAATTAAGTCCTTTCTAAAATTTTCTCTTATACGTTTAAAGATATATTTTTTCATTTATGTTAATGTAAGAATTTATAATTTTGTACCAAGAGAAACTTTGAAAACCTACCTAACCTTATTATAACAAGCGCAATTTAATTTAGCCTAACCCAACTAAATATATTTTAGATACGTTAACATTAATTTAATAATAAACAAACACAATTAAATATATATTTTCGTTATGTTCAGAATGATTTTGGCGAAATTATTGCATACACAAATTTTCACTTGTCTTATATGGCAAGAAGAGGGTTGCTATTTAAGCCAAAATCGCAAGTTTTACCTAATCGGCACGACTATATATATATATATATATATATATATATATATATATATATATATATATATATATATATATATATATATATATATATATATATATATATATATATATATATATATCAAGTACCTTGTGAAATTAAACTTAGAGCAAAGAATGGTAAAGTGTGTCTGGCCCAATATAAGCTTGACATATGCCGTATACAGTGTCCTGAATGACTCCTTAGGCTTCTGAAAGGTACTCATAGATTTGCCAGAAGCACCTTTGCTGCTGTATATATTCGGTGCGGTGAATCTGTTTCTCAGGTGATAAACTCAGTACAATATTTACTTCACGTTTTCCAGAATTCTGATAGCTGCTCTGTCTCCTGTGACTTATTGTAGATTATTAGTAATAAACGTAGAATTACCCACAATATGTTAGGTAAAAGGACACAAGTGCAACTAATGTGACCTTTTATTATGACAACGTTTGGCTTGACAAAGCTGCTGGAGAGCGAAAAGTTGACACAATAAAAATGTCTCATTCTGAGTGCGGTTGCAGCCTTTACCCTCCAAGCCTGTACTCCGTCTGTGGTTTTTCTTTTCCCATCCCAATTATCATAACCTTGCACTATCTGTTGTTGAATTCTAGCAGCCGCTTGTCAGACCAGACCTGAAGCCTGTCGAGGTCCATTAGCAGTCTATTCTAGTTCTCATCTATTTCTATTCTCCCCATTAATTTCACATCATCTGACGTATACGAGAAATAATACCTGTCCTTGTATTGATCTTTGTGGAAGCTCAATCGTCACATGAACTCATTCCGACACCTCTTCCCGGATAATCACTCTTGTTAAGTATTCCTTGATCCATTACAGCGCATTCCCTAATGTTCCTGCATGCTATCCTAGCTTTTGTCTCAGTCTGTTGTGTGGTACTGTGTCAAAATCCTTTTTTACAGTTTAAAAACGTACAGTCTGCCCATCCCTCTTCCTCGCCTCATTTTCGTTACCCTCTCGTAGAACTCAAGTCTTTTTTGTTGAATATGATTTACCATCTCTAAAGCCGCGCTGGCTGTCGCTTATGAACCCATTCATTTCTAGGTGTTGCACTTTTTATCTCCTGATTATGAGTAAGTCTGATATAAGGCACTCCCGTAGTTGTCCATCATGTTAAGAACCTTAACAATAATAATAGCTGGGTATCTGCTGTTATTATACTTAGTATAAATGGGTGTATATAAAAATAATATCCCCGAGTCAGCTGTGATTGCTCCACCACCCAGTTTCAACACCTCACAAGGCCAGGGGGAACCTGATGCTCTAACTACTTTACCCCGAGTCACCTTTTCTTACATTACAGTATGCGATTTAGGTCAGGTGGCTTGCATTTGTATATAAAATTCATCTTTATTTCGCCCTAGCCGTAGGGCCAATACTGGCACCTCCACTTCTTCATTATGGACTTGCAGGATCCACTGAATAGCCCATCATACGAGACCCGTGTTAAGGCACTGTTTCCTGATGAACAACATACACGATTTGATGAATGCATTTCTTTTCTCAGGTCAGGACATTGGCTTAAGTCAGTGGGAGAATTGGACTTGCCTCGCATGGGCCAGTAGGCCTGCTGCAGTGTTCCTTCTTTCTTATGTTCTTTTCATCTCCTGATTATCTTTTTCATACCCTCGCATATTATACATGTCAGTGAAACTAGTCTGTAGTTTAAGACTCCCTCCCTGTCCGCTTATTTAAATATTGGAACTACATTTTGTGTATGACCCCTCTGGTAGCTATCTTGTGTTGATTGACTTGAAGATTGTGGTCAGTGGTTCAAACAATGCTTCTACTCTTTCTCTCAGGACCCATGGAGATATATTATCTGGTCCCATTCCCTTCGAAGTATATAGATCACATAATAGTTTCCTCATTTCTCTTATTTCCTCTGTGTATACCTACTAAAATTTCTTGCTGAGCTCCTCAGACTTCGTAATCATTCTTTGTGAGCTTGCCTCCCTTCTTCTGCATCCTGATTACCTGATTCTTCACTGTTGTCATTCTTCTGATGTGGTTGTATGGCAACTATGAGTCGGATTTGACTTTCGATGAAATGTCATTCTCATACTGTCCTCGGGTCTCTCTTCATACACACACATTCATTTCTGGCTCTTCTGCACACTTCCTTGTTTTCCGGTGTTCTTTGTTCTAACACTTTTAGCTTTTGCCTCTCTGCATCTCTGGGTGCATCTCAGTTTTTTCCATTACTTCTGAAAAAAATAAGGAGAGCTCACAAGAAATGGCCAGAATGAGAGGAGCTCGGCAGGAAATTTAAGGAGGCCTTCTTTGAGAGCCAAAGAACCTGTAAGTTCTGACCACAATACCTGCGACAGAAGAAGAGGTGAGGAAACTACTTTGCAAGCCACGTGCCTCGAAGGCAATTGGACGAGATGACATTTGTTTGTGGTTCCTGAGAGAGGGAGCGGAAGCACTGTGTGAGCCAGTAGCCTTGATTTTCAATAAGTCATTTGACACAGGGCAACTGCCAGAGGTATGAAAGACAATAAATATTGTCCCAGTATTTAAAAAATGGGGAAGATAGATAGCGTTAATTAAACTACTGGCTGGTATCACTGGCATGCATAGGTTGTAGGATATGATGACGATTATCATAAATACTCTAAAGTGATCTGGAAAAGAGCGGCTTCATAAACAAGAGCGAACACGGATTTAGAGATGGTAAATCTTGTCTCATGAAACTGCTAGATTTAAGGTAAAACATAAGGCAGGAAAGAGATGGATGGGTGGATTGCATATTTTTGGACTATAAGAACGCTTTTGACACAATACCACAGGAACAGACGGGAATTACACGAACTTTTCTACAATGAATCAAAGAATAATTAACAAGAAGTAAACGAGTGACTAAGAGAAGTGTGTTAAAATGGGCATATGTGAAGAGTGGGACTATACAAGGATCAGTAACTGGACCAGTACTGTTTCTTGTGATCGTGACAAAATCAGAGGTACATATACGTTTTCGCAGATGATATGACATGAATGAAGAGAATACAAACGTGTGAGGACTTGGAAAACATACAAATAGATCTTGACAGGTTGCAGAGCTGGCCTGAAAAGTGGCGATTATAATTCAACTCCTCCAAATTCAGAGTTACGAAGATTGGGAACAAGCAAAGAAGACCGCAAACGGAATACATGCTCAGGGACAAAGGCTACAATCTCATTCAAGAAAGGCCTTGGGGTGAGCATTATGTCGACCATATAACTGAGGTGCACATCGACCAATAACCACGGCAGCAAATGCGCACCTGGCAAATCTGTGATTAGTTTATGGAAACCTATGTCATGAGTTTTTCACGACACTACATATATGGCATATATCAAGCTTATATTGGAGTATGCTGGACTACAATGAAACTCACCCGTTCAAGCATGTCAAGAAACAAAAAAAAAATGAAGAGGTTTGCAACAAGACTAGGCTCAGAGCAAAGGGTGTAACCTATGGTCTAGAAATGTTATGATACCGACGTACGAAATACTGAGAGGGACAGATTGTTCGCGAGGCGGGAAACAGGAACACGAGGGCACATCTGAAAGTTGAAAACAAAGATAAGTAATAGGGATGTTATGGCATATTTTTTCAGACTTAGAGTAGTTAGGAAGTGGAACGACCTGGATAGTGGAGTGTTAAAGTAGTATTCATAAATATCCTTAAAAAGAATTACGTTAGGGTTCTCTAAGCCAGGAGCAAGTGAACCCAGTAGTGACTGTCGGACTTATCCAGACAAAACTAATACTACTACTGTCTCCCGTTATATATCCACCTGTACCCAACTGAAGAAGCCTGTTGTGCAGGCGAAACGTTTCGGTAGAAGCAGCTGGCGATAAGGTAGGGACAGAAACTGAAACTCAACCTTTCACAAGCACAAATAAATTGAGTACATACAGGTGAGTACACGAGGGAGAAGAGAGAGTCCAGGATGCAAGAGAGGTCGGCGGGCTGAGTAAGAGTATCAAGCAGCAGGAGATAGTGTTATAGTGGAGGGTCTTAAGAGGCTCTGTTGACCCACACTCAAGTATAACTTGACTCTCTTATACTCATTACATTATTTATTGTTTTTCAATTGTTTTTTCCCGTTTGCACGAAAGGAAGATAGAGAAGGAAAAAGGAGAAATTGTGGAGATTCAAGGTGAAAAAAGGGAGGAAATAGGAGGAAAAATTAATTTTTGAAGGAGGAATGGATGAAGTGGGAAAAGGAGAAAGAAGATGGATGAGAAAGCGAGGGAAAGAAAGACGAGGAAACGTAAAGGAAAGGAGGCGAAGGAGGAAAGGCAAGCAGGAAAATGGAGACTAGAGCAGTGGCCAAGAGTGATGACCACCATCATGCGCCAAGATATCTCTCGAGGCCACACCACATATTAAAGCATAAAATAATACAAAAAGATAGATTTATAGTATTTTGAGGTACTTCAGTAAGTTAATAATACTGACGATACTTTACATGAAGTTTGATTATCGTCAGTGTATTTGCCAGACAACATGAATTACTGTAATGAAACCTAATCCTTGCTACTACAGCATTATTAGTCATTCTGATGAGTAAGACACATTGCTAACACTTAGTTGCTACGGTCTAATTCTATTCTATTGTAATAATTCTATTCTAATTCTATTCTAATTCTATTATATTCTATTTACGGTCTGATTCTATTTATGGTTAAGCTTTGATTTTAATGGGTGGTCACCGACCCTCCCAGGGGGGAAGGGGTCGGTGACCCACACGCACACATATACACACACACGGTGAAGAGGCTGGGACAGGAGCTGTGAATCGACCCCTGCAACCACAACTAGGTGAGGAGCTAAGGGGTATGTCCTACGAGGAGAGGTTAAGGGAAATCGACCTGACGACACTGGAGGACAGGAGAGATAGGGGGGATATGATAACGACATATAAAATACTGAGAGGAATTGACAAGGTGGACAGAGACAGAATGTTCTAGAGATGGGACACAGCAACAAGGGGACACAGTTGGAAGTTGAAGACTCAGATGAATCACTGGGATGTTAGGAAGTATTTCTTCAGTCACAGAGTGGTCGGGAAGTGGAATAGTTTGGGAAGCGATGTAGTGGAGGAAGGTTCCATTCATAGCTTCAAAAAGAGGTATGATAAGGCTCATGGCGAAGGGAGAGTGACCCAGTAGCGGCCAGTGAAGAGTCGGGGCCAGGAGCTATGACTCAACCCCTGCAACCACAACTAGGTGAGCACAACTAGGTGAGTACAGCACCAACCCCTCCCACCTCCCAGAATACAGTCCTAGAAAGGAAGCAGAAGGTGTGGTACACCAACGCAGATGGAATTACAACTAAGAGTGAGAAGTGGCAGGAAAGAATCACTGAGGCATTCCCGGACATTATAGCAATCACAAAGCTCACGGAAATAATAACAGACACGATCTTCTCGTCTGAGAAGATCGTGTCTGACAGGAGGAGTAGAGGCGAGGAGGAGTTGCACTGCTCATCAAGATCCAATGGACTTTTGAGGAGATGGAAAGAGGGGTAATATTTAACTTCATAGTAGAAGCACTGGATATTGGGAGCCCAAAAGTGATGATAGCAGTGATGTACAACCCGCCACCGAACAACAGGAAGCCATGACATGAATATGACTAGAGCAACAGAGTGATGGTGGACACACTAGCCGGCATTGCCAGAAGAGCCCACATGAGCAGGGCAAAGTCACTCATCATGGGGGATTTCAACCACAAGGAGATTGACTGGGAGAATCTGGAGCTATATGGGGGACCAGAGACATGGAGAGCTAAGATCCTGGAAACAGTTCTAGAAAACTTCATGTGCCAACATGTTAAGGACATAAATAAAACATACCACGGGTGGGGCTTGAACCCTCACTCAGAGAGTCGTAAAACTTTAGGCCGAGGCATTTTGCAATCGTGTCATTACGATTTCGTGAGTCATGTTAAGGATATAAAGAGAGAGAGAGAGACGACGAACCAGCAAGGCTAGACCTAGTCACCTTGAGAAGTTAAGACATACAAGATATCACCCACAAAAGGCCCCAAGATGCTAGTGACCACTTGGTCTTGAGCATAGTATAGTTAACAATGGAGAGTGAAGCAGCACGAGAAGAACAGGAAAAACCAAACTTCCAAAAAACGAGCTAGAGGGAAAGACGGTAATCTGAATGATGGAACACGTGACCACAAAGTGCATGGAGGCAGTAGAGGGGTTCGTACCAAAGGGCAACAGAAACAACAGGAAAACCAGAGTGAGCCAGTGGTTTACAAAGAGGTGTGAAGAGACCATATAAGGCAAAGGACCCAGGAAAACAGGGAGTCGAGACGAGGAACCAGAAATGAATATACCTGAATTAGGAGAGAAGTTCAGTGTCAGTACAAGAATAACATAGCATCAAAAGCCAAATCTGGCCCATAGTTGTTATACAGCCACATCAGGACGAAAACAACTGTCAAGGATCAGGTAATCAGGTTGAGAAAGGAAGGAGGGGAGCTCAGAGAAAATGACCAGGAAGCATGTGAAGAGCTCAGCTCAAGGTTCAGGGAGGTATTCACAGTAGAGACAGAGAGTCTCCCAGAAAACCTAAATGGTAGGGTGCACTAGCGAGTGCTGGACACACTGCACACAACCGAGGATGAGGTGAAAAAACTGCTAGGGGAACTAGATACCTGGAAGGCGGTGGATCCTGAGAGAGGGAGCAGGTGCACTGTGTGTGCCTCTAACAACAATCTTCAATAAATCTATCGAAACAGGGCAACTGCCTGAGGTATGGAAGACAGGAAATATAGTAAATGTTTTTTAAGAAAGGAGACAGACCGACTGTACTAAACTACAGTCCAGTGTCGCTGACATGTATTGTATGTAAAGTTCTGGAGAAGATTTTCAGGAAAAGAGTAGTTGAGCACCTAGAACGGAATGGGCTAATACATGACAACCAGCACGGCTTCAAGGAAAGGATATCCTGCATCATGAACCTATTGGAGTTCTATGACAAGTAACAGAAGTAAGACAGGAGACAGAGAGAGAGAGTTAGGGATGGTAGACTGCATCTTCTTGGACTGTAAGAAGGCTTTCGACAAGAGACTGGTTAAAAACAGGAGGAGCAGGCAGGAATAGTGGGGAAAGTACTGCAATGGACCAGGGAATACCTGACAGGAAAGAAACAAGGTGTGTCGGTCCGAGAAGAGGTGTCAAAGTGAGTATATGTGTTGAGTGGGGTTCCACAAGGGTCAGTCCTAGGTCCGTTGCTATTTTTTGTATATGTGAGGGATATAACTGAAGGGACAGTCAGAGGTGTCCCTGTTTGCAGACGATATAAAACTAATGAGGACAATACAACCAGAAGAGGATAAGGTAACACTACAAGGAGATCTGGACAGACTACAAGCCTGGTCCGACAAATGGCTCCTGGAATTTAATCACGACAAGTGCAGTCTTGAAGCTCGTAGAAGGACAAAGGAGACCGAAGAGGGAGTACACCCTAAGATGTCAAAGGCTACAAAACTCTCTCAAGCAAAAAGATCTTGGGGTAAGCATCCCGAGCACACTCCTGAGGCGCGCACATAAACCAAATAACCGCTGCAGTATATGGGCGTCTGGTAAAGCTAAGAATAGCGTTTCAACATCTAGGTAAGGAGTCATTCATAACCGTGTATGTCCGTCCAATATTGGTGTACGCAGCATCAGTATGGAAACCCCACCTGGTCAAACACATCAAGAAATCGGAAAAAGTGTAAAAGTTTGCAACAAGACTAGTTCTGGAGCTAAGGGGCATGTCACATTACCTGGAGTTCCGGGGGTCAACGCCCACGCGGCACGGTCTGTGACCAGGCCGGAGGAGGAACATTGGACATACTCCTAAGGAAACTCAACCTGACGACACTGGAGGATTAGGATAGGTGGGGACATGATAACGACGTAAAATACTGAGACATGGTGGATAGGGCCAGAATGTTTCAGATAGGTCACAGCAACAAATTAAAAACTAAGTAAGTCATCTAAGTTAAAAACTCACAGGGATATTAAGAAATATTACTTCAGCCATAGAGTTGTCAGAAAGTGGAACAATCTGGAGAGAAGTAATGGAGGCAGGATCCTTACAAAGCTTTAGTTAAGATGAGGTACGATAAGGCTCTTGGAGCAGAGAGGAAGTGGACCTAGCAGTGACTAGCAAAGAGGCTGGGTCAGGAGCTATGGATTGACCCCAGTAACAAAAAACAGGAGAGTACTCACTCTTTCTCTCTCTCTCTCTTCTCTCTCTCTCTCTCTCTCTCTCTCTCTCTCTCTCTCTCTCTCTCTCTCTCTCTCTCTCTCTCTCTCTCTCTCTCTCCCCAAGTTAATTAATTAAAACCTTCTACTGCAAAAATAATAAAAAAAATCCATGAATTTGGGTAAACCTTAAATACAGTGTTTACCTTCAAACATGTAAATGAGTCTCTGACTGATAAAACTTGTTTTCCAAATCTGGATTATTTACAGCGATTTTTTTAGACATGGAAAAGTGTAAAAATGATTTAATGTTTATATAAAGTTTCAATATGATACTTTATTAAACATATTGATTAGCATGAAATAATTGCCGAATATCTCTTCTGATTAGAAATAAGTTAGTGTTTGACTCGACTGGCTTATCCTACGTTAAATATGCATAATGTACTTTTTATATGCCCATAACGTCTGTGTTCTCTCATTGTCATTATAAATAATGAATGTTACGTACACATAGTCTAAATAATATACATAGTCTAAATAATATAAATTCTGATTGGTCCCAATTAGAGAAGAATTTGGATAGCCTATGCATATTCACTACTTTTCTTATTATGCTTCCTCTGTCAAGAAAAGTGTTCTTATTTCCCTCTTTCTCCGTGCTCTCCGCATTTGTGATCCTTAGTTCCTTGAATCGGAAATTCATTTTCCCGTCTTGGCTACACTTCCCATTTCATAGACTCTGCCTTCTCACGTGCTAAACGGACTTTCTTCTCTCCCAAACTCTCTACTCCTAGGAACTCTCCTGTTCTCTGCCTTCCCTATATTTCCAGTCATTCTAATCTCAACAACTCTCTCCGTTCCTTAGACATCAAACTTACTTTTCGCCAAACTAACACCCTTTACAGTTCGTACCTCTCCTCTCTATAGATGCTCCTGGTGTCTACTCTATTTCCTGTTCCTCTTGTCCTCTTCAGTACTTTGGAGAAACTGGCCGATCTCTTTCTGACAGATTTAGGGAGCGCAAAAGTAGTGTTAGGCTTGCCAACACCAACAGTGCTCTTTTCTGTCATGTCAGAGATCACAGTCACCCTATTGACTGGTCTTCTGCTAAAACTCCTTTATACACAACTTTCCTTGTATGAATCTTAGTCTTGGCTTTGTCTCTGTAGATGCTTTCCTTTCCCATTACATTGTAAAATGCTCCTAACTTCAGAATACCTGTGACTTAACCTGATTCTTTTTTTCTCCTTCTCTCTCTTCATCTTTCTTTTTTCCTCTTTCTTGTTTGGGCTTCCTTTCTTCGGCCTTGGGTGTTTCTTTCCTTTTTTTTTTTACCCCCTCCAATGTATTTTTGTTCCTACCCTTTGTAGGCCCCCAGCTCTCCTGCAGTGCTCCTCTTTCTTGGTCTTTGACAACTATTACTACCATCTCCACCACTACCTCTCTACTTCCCTTCCTTCTACCTCCCTTGTCCCGTCTCCGTCTGCTGGCCTATATATACTCCCTCCTTCTCTCCTTTCTGTTAGTGTGACTTTGTAAATGGTCCAATTCGGACCGAAACGTCGTCGTAAGTTCCTCTCTTCTATGTGTGGGTTATTTGTGAATTGTTCCAGTCACGGTATTATGCCTTTTTGTTGTTTATTTTGGATAGATTTTAGCCTCTATAGGTCCCAGTATGCCTTTTTTTTTGAAAGAAATTAAGAAAATTGAAATACTGGTGATAATTTCTGAGTGCTTCGTCTGACTCGCCTCATTTCTTACCTCTGATAACTTGATAATGGAACTTCTGTTACTTCAACTTGAATGGGTTGGTTTATATCAGGATATTAGTCTCTGAGAGAACACGAGACTGCCTCTTCAGTTTGGCTTCAGAGTTGGTGTTTATTAGTGGAAGGTTGGAATTACTTTTGGCCTGATTATTTTCGTAATTGCCGTTATTAAAGAAATTGGGATAATAGTGTCCGCTTGATAGTTTGTACATACTTTTCTAATTCTTTCAAATGTTCAACGCAAATAATTACCTGCATTAGAAACTTACCTCATACACACTGCCCCATTTCTATCGCGTGCATTGAAGTACCAGGAGCTGGGGTTATACAAAACCGGAAAACCATTTACGGATCCGATTACGATCGAAATAGATCTGGTTTAATGGGATATTTTAACTGATGGTTTAGTTTCTCCCGGTGAGATTGTATTTGTCTCGTGTGTTTAATTATGTTTGTATTTGTTGTTGGTCCTTAATTTTATTATTATTCTCATCTTCAAAACTACCCACCTACCACGGGTGGTACTTGTCTTCACCTTCACCACGGGTGGTCCTTGACTTCACCTTCACCACGGGTGGTCCTTGACTTCACCTTCACCACGGGTGGTCCTTGTCTTCACCTTCACCACGGGTGGTCCTTGTCTTCACCTTCACCACGGGTGGTCCTTGACTTCATCTTCACCACGGGTGGTCCTTGACTTCACCTTCACCACGGGTGGTCCTTGTCTTCACCTTCACCACGGGTGGTCCTTGACTTCACCTTCACCACGGGTGATCCTTGTCTTCACCTTCACCACGGGTGGTCCTTGTCTTCACCTTCACCATAAGGGGTCCTTGTCTTCACCTTCACCACGGGTGATCCTTGTCTTCACCTTCACCACGGGTGATCCTTGTCTTCACCTTCACCACGGGTGATCCTTGTCTTCACCTTCACCACGGGTGGTCCTTGTCTTCACCTTCACCACGGGTGGTCCTTGTCTTCACCTTCACCACGGGTGGTCCTTGTCTTCACCTTCACCACGGGTGGTCCTTGTCTTCACCTTCACCACGGGTGATCATTGTCTTCACCTTCACCACGGGTGATCATTGTCTTCACCTTCACCACGGGTGATCATTGTCTTCACCATGGGTGGTCCTTGTCTTCACCTTCACCATGGGTGGTCCTTGTCTTCACCTTCACCATGGGTGATCCTTATCTTCACCTTCATCACGGGTGATCATTGTCTTCACCTTCACCACGGGTGATCATTGTCTTCACCTTCACCACGGGTGATCCTTGGCTTCACCTTCATCACGGGTGATCCTTGTCTTCACCTTCACCACAGGTGATCCTTGTCTTCATCTTCACCACGGGTGAACCTTGTCTTCACCTTCATCACGGGTGATCCTTGTCTTCACCTTCACCACGGGTGATCCTTGTCTTCACTTTCACCACGGGTGATCCTTGTCTTCACCTTCACCACGGGTGGTCCTTGTCTTCACCTTCACCACGGGTGATCCTTGTCTTCACCTTCACCACGGGTGATCCTTATCTTCACCTTCACCACGGGTGGTCCTTGTCTTCACCTTCACCACGGGTGGTCCTTGTCTTCACCTTCACAACGGGTGAACCTTGTCTTCACCTTCACCATGGGTGATCATTGTCTTCACCTTCACCACGGGTGATCCTTGTCTTCACCTTCACCACGGGTGGTCCTTGTCTTCACCTTCACCACGGGTGATCATTGTCTTCACCTTCACCATGGGTGGTCCTTGTCTTCACCTTCACCACGGGTGATCATTGTCTTCACCTTCACCATGGGTGGTCCTTGTCTTCACCTTCTCCACGGGTGGTCCTTGTCTTCACCTTCACCACGGGTGATCATTGTCTTCACCTTCACCATGGGTGGTCCTTGTCTTCACCTTCACCACGGGTGATCATTGTCTTCACCTTCACCATGGGTGGTCCTTGTCTTCACTTTCACCACGGGTGGTCCTTGTCTTCACCTTCACAACGGGCGGTCCTTGTCTTCACCTTCACCATGGGTGATCATTGCCTTCACCTTCACCATAGGTGGTCCTTGTCTTCACCTTCACCACGGGTGGTCCTTGTCTTCACCTTCACAACGGGTGGTCCTTGTCTTCACCTTCACCATGGGTGATCATTGTCTTCACCTTCACCACGGGTGATCCTTGTCTTCACCTTCACCATGGGTGGTCCTTGTCTTCACCTTCACAACGGGTGGTCCTTGTTTTCACCTTCACCATGGGTGATCATTGTCTTCACCTTCACCATGGGTGGTCCTTGTCTTCACCTTCACCACGGGTGGTCCTTGGCTTCACCTTCACCACGGGTGATCCTTGTCTTCACCTTCATCACGGGTGGTCCTTGTCTTCACCTTCACCACGGGTGATCCTTGTCTTCACCTTCATCACGGGTGGTCCTTGTCTTCACCTTCACCATGGGTGGTCCTTGTCTTCACCTTCACCATGGGTGGTCCTTGTCTTCACCTTCACCATGGGTGATCCTTGTCTTCACCATCATCGCGGGTGATCCTTATCTTCACCTTCACCACGAGTAATCCTTATCTTCACCTTCACCACGGGTGATCCTTGTCTTCACCTTCACCACGGGTGATCCTTATCTTCACCTTCACCATGGGTGATCCTTGTCTTCACCTTCACCATGGGTGATCCTTATCTTCACCTTCACCATGGGTGATCCTTATCTTCACCTTCACCATGGGTGATCCTTGTCTTCACCTTCATCATGGGTGATCCTTGTCTTCACCTTCACCACGGGTGATCCTTGTCTTCATCTTCACCATGGGTGATCCTTGTCTTCACCTTCACCATGGGTGATCCTTGGCTTCACCTTCACCATGGGTGATCTTTGTCTTCACCTTCACTATGAGTGATCCTTATCTTCACCTTCACCATGGGTGATCCTTATCTTCACCTTCACCATGGGTGATCCTTGTCTTCACCTTCACCATGGGTGATCCTTATCTTCACCTTCACCACGGGTAATCCTTATCTTCACCTTCACCATGGGTGATCCTTGTCTTCACTTTCACCATGGGTGATCCTTGTCTTCACTTTCACCATGGGTGATCCTTATCTCCACCTTCACCATGGGTGATCCTTGTCTTCACCTTCACAATGGGTGATCCTTGTCTTCACCTTCACCATGGGTGATCCTTGTCTTCACCTTCACCATGGGTGATCTTTGTCTTCACCTTCACAATGGGTGATCCTTATCTTCACCTTCACCATGGGTGATCCTTATCTTCACCTTCACCATGGGTGATCCTTATCTTCACCTTCACCACGGGTGATCTTTGTCTTCACCTTCACCATGGGTGATCCTTATCTTCACCTTCACCACGGGTGATCTTTGTCTTCACCTTCACCATGGGTGATCCTTATCTTCACCTTCACCATGGGTGATCTTTGTCTTCACCTTCACCATGGGTGATCTTTGCCTTCACCTTCACCACGGGTGATCTTTGTCTTCACCTTCACCATGGGTGATCCTTGTCTTCATCTTCACCTCGAGTGATCCTCACCTTCACCTCGAGTGATCCTCACCTTCACCTCGAGTGATCCTCACCTTCACCTCGAGTGATCCTCACCTTCACCTCGAGTGATTATCTTAAGCTTAAACTGAAGCTACGAAATTCACGACAGTTCATTAATCATGTTTGGGAAGGCAGTTCAGGCACCGCCGACACAAGGCATCGTCATAATTAATGGCAGTGTGCCTGCCTTGTTATCCCTGATGACAATACCAGCCCGACGCCTCAATAATCACTTGAGATAATTGCTTGATAACATTAACTGGTGGACGTTAATTACTGCTGTATTTATATAGAGATTTTTTTTTGGCAAAAGAAATGACTATAGCAGCTATAGATATCTATTTTACCCTAGATTATTATTATTTAATTTAAAAATTCAAACCCATATGCGTCAAACATCGCTAAATATATTTTTCAGACATAATGTAGATTTATTATTATTATTATTATTATTTATTTATTTTTTCAATAAGTCGGCCGTCTCCCATCGAGGCAGGGTGACCCAAAAAGAAAGAAAATCCCAAAAAAAGAAAATGCTTTCATCATCATTCAACACTTTCACCTCACTCATACATAATAACTGTCTTTGCAGAGGCGCTCAGATACGACAGTTTAGAATAGTCCCTCCATAGAATAGTCATAAAAACTATAGTGGTCGTAGTTGCAAATGGTAATTAACACTGACATGAACGTAAGACATATGGGAATTAAGGGATTTTTCACTCACCAGGGATTTACATTTAATTCTGCGAGACCACGTTTACGGAGTACAGAATGTACGATACAGTGAGTCGAGATCGAATACAGCGTCTATGAGGATAGGGAGGTTAAGTGATGGCTGTGTACGGTTTGGGCAGAGAAATCTGTCGAGAACTTCTGAAATCATAAAATTAACTTAATTCTTTGTGAATACTTTGGTAGTTGTAATGTATTACGAACAGATTTTAAACATCGCTTGTTGTGCTGGTTAGTTTCTCTGATAATTGATTTGGGATTTTAGAAATTCATGAAATACCTTTACTTTTTGGAGACTCCGTGTATAGCGCAGGCATTAATTAAATAATCTATTTCACATGTAATTTGTGCTTCCTAGTGCGTTGCTGCTGCTTATCTAAGTCTTCTTCACGTATAGTTTAATCCCCCTCCCCCGGGATAGTATGGATGGCAGCACTAGTTTCTTTGTGCTGTGGGTTTCTCATTGTTATGAAGTGTTTGTATTGATGTGATGTCGGCTATGCAGGTTTTACTCTTGGTAAGAAAGCTGGAGACGTCTGAAATTTGTCTAGCAGGTAGAACTAAGAATCTGAAGATTCTTTTGTCTGGTTGTATGATTTTCTCGTTTTTTTCCCTACAATTGTTAATGAGGTTTGATGGGTTTTGTAGTTTGGTTAGGGCCTGATGTATATAGTCACATAACTCCTAGAGAATAGCAGGGCTAGCGTTACAAAATAAACCATCTATTAAGTGAAGATATCTCTAGAGAACACTAGGACAACTGCTCCCACTGTAGCATCTCACCTGTTACTGGTTTTGGAAGTTTGTCTGTATGAATTCTGGTCCATTTATCCCGTAGATTATGTGGGTTCTCAATAGCCACATAATTTACAAACCAACCAAAGGTACACACACAACCCGCACATAGAAGAGAGGAGCTTACGACGACGTTTCGGTCCGACTTGGACCATTTACCTGTTTTGTGTGTTAGTGTGACTTTGTAAATGGTCCAAGTCGGACCGAAACGTCGTCGTAAGCTCTTCTATGTGCGGGTTGTGTGTGTATTGTTCCAGTCACGGTATTGTGCCTTTTTGTTATCAACCAAAGGTGTCTAGGTGGCAATATTTACAGTTAATGCAACTAGAATAATTAAGGAGATATGCTCCTACACAATTCTTGGAGTATAACTTTATTATGCTTTTGTATTATACATATTCTTATTCTGTACATAACCAATGGTGATATGGGCACTTTGGATAAGAAACTATATAATATAACACTCATAATATGTTCCATTTGGTACGTTGCTGTGATGAGATGTAATCATAAGTACAAGAGTAATGTACGTGTTTGTGTGTGTGTGTGTGTGTGTGTGTGTGTGTGTTTGTGTGTGTTTGTGTGTGTGTGTGTGTCAGTGTTTGAATATACGGCAACATATACAAACCCTTCACTGAAATAAACAAGCGCTCGGCATGTGTTCGAATAGGCGCTACTTAGACTTGGAATGGGACTTACAACAACTAATCCCTAGATAATCTAACTTCTGAATCTTCGAGACCCAATTCGCTGAGCAGCAATAATACTCGAAGCAGGGAAGGCTGGCTGGCCGGCCCTGCAGAGACATCGCCAGGTAACTGGTGTTGGTTTAACCCTGGCTGGTTTAACCCTGGCTGGTTTAACCCTGGCACCAGCAGTGAAACAACCAGGCAGGTAGTTTGCAGAGTGCTGGCAGACAATCATAAGTGAGAGATGTAGTTGTTACATCCCCCTTATGTACATAAACTAATACTATAAGTCAAATAAATATATAAAGCAAGGTATTTTCGTTTTAGCTATTAACGAAAAGATCAGCAATATAATATTAGATGAAAAATTATATATACAGTAATCACGGCCTCTTTTTCTCTGAGGACGCTACAGCTGGACGCTACAGCTGGAAATCCAACTTACTATGAAGATGAATCATGTGATGACACTTCTCTTTGCTCTCGTGGCTGCGATTTATGGACTACAATAAAGTCATTGTACCCAAATGACTCAAAAAACTGTACTCTCTCCCTCCCTCATGTAGCACCTGACTTCGATCCACTGAATATACTCAATAAATGTCATTTGTCTGAATGTTATTAATAAAACCCCTGGCCAGGAAAACATCATAATAAATATCCTAATATTTCACTGGAGTCTTTCTTGCACAATGGTCAATGGTCATCTAGGAAAGGGAGATAATCGGGTTTGTTCTATAGAAGTTGAGGATGGCTTCCATTCCTCGGATCAAGAACCCCTCAGTAGCATCAAAGCAGCACTCTTGAGGGTAATAATGTAGGTACATAAAGATTTACAGGGTTGTTATGATGTCGGTGAAGGGCTCTTGATAGAAGGAATTGGAATTATCTTCCCCTTCCTTGAATCGAATTTGATTGTCCCTTTTTTCTTAGGCCGTTTAACTCTTATGGGTTTAGTACATTCTTAATAATAATAATAATAATAATAATAATAATAATAATAATAATAATAATGGCTATGTTATTTTTATGGGCAGCAAAACTTGAGAACATTCACAGTGGTGAAAACACACTCACACTTTCATAATAAATGGAACAAAGCTTTTAAGGAACTGGTGGTATTCGTTCATCTTCATAAAAATTGAGCTAATATCGACATCACATTTGTCTAATGTAACAAATCTCCGGTTTCTCAATTGGGAAAATTTCCTATGTTATATACGGTAATCCATGGAGGGAGCGGTGTCCGCTAGGAAGCAGACAGTGATAGGGGCGCTTTCCTTCCTTGATCAGGGAAAACAAATAATTGAATTCCTTGTCTATCCTCTTTTTTTTCCCTCTTTCCTGGAAGCCTTTGCGCTCCTCTGGAAAAACCTCCCCCCCCCCTCATGCAGCAGATCATTATAACTGTGCTGCCAACACGACTGCCTTCCGGAAATAATGAAAATCTAGTTAAATGATTACCGGGAAAACTTGCTCTAATTAGTAGATTTTAGCCGTAAATGCACATGAAAAAAGGGAATCACGTGAGGAATATTTTTAATATTCGCGGTCACTGCTTTCATATAAGAGAAGATCTTCGTGGTAACACTTTGTGGGAGTCTTAACTTTAAACACAAATAATAAAAGACTTCCAAGACAATCACGTAAACAAGTTCCAGGATTTTGTCACGGGAAAATTTATCTAGCGACCATGTGATGTCTGAGAAAATCTTTTGCAAATGGTTTTGAAGAAGGAAGTTGATTAATATATTATGAATTCCTTCTGCATGAAAGTAGTTTCCAGAGTGTAGTTTATAATATAAAGCTTAAAGAAAACCTGTCTACCTTCCTAGTGTCCTTAAACTTGTATAAGACCACAGAATCACAAAGTCTATATACTTCCAGAGTCTCACAACACCTATATATTGTTACAGTACCTGCCCAGCATCACCAGTACTACACAGCATCACAAAACCCATATTTCCGCCTAGCTTCACAAAATCAATACGCAATCTCAACATCACAAAATCAACATACATCTCCAGCATCACAAAACCCACGTACCTTCCCAGCATCACCTTTCAACTCGGTTAATGTTTACTTAACTCAAAGTTTATCTACATTGTTAATTATATAAGCTTTTAATAAATATTTTTCTAGTGTACCTGGAACATTTTTTAGTAGTTTCTGCCAACATTACACTGAGAGTGAGTTGCCAGAAGGATGGGTAGCCGCGCGCGCGCCCGCCCGTGTGTACACACCTAGTTGTACTCACCTAATTGTGGTTGCAGAGATCGAATCATAGCTCCTAGCCCTGCCTCTTCACTGGTCTCTAATAGGTCCCTGCTCCATGAGCTTTATCAAACATCTTAAAGCCATGTATGGATCATGCCTTCACTACATCACTCTTCAGATTGTTCCACTTCCTGATTCTATGACTGAAGAAGTACTTTCTAACATCCCTATAGCTCATCTGTGACCCCCTTGTTACTGTGTCACATCTCAATATTCTGTCCCCATTCCCTGGTCAATTCCTCTCAGTATTTTATATGTTGTTATCATGTCCCCCTTATCCCTCCTGTCTTACAGTGTTGTCAGGTTGAATTCCCTTAACCTTTCTTCAGCTCCCGGACTAAGTCTTGTTGCAAACCTTTTCACTTTCTCTAATTTCTTGACGTGTTTGACCAGGTGTGAGTTCCATACTGGTGCTGCATACTCCAATATGGGCCTGACGTCCACGGTGTACAGTGTCTTGAATGACTCCTTACTTAGATGTCGAAACGCTATTCTCAGGTTTGTCAGGTGCCCGTATGCTGCTGCAGTTTTGGGTTGATGTGTGCCTCTGATGTGCTCGGAATGATGCTCACACCTAGATCTCTTTTCTTGACTGAGTTTTGCAGCCTCTGACCTCTTAGGCCGTATTCAGTCTATGGTCTCCTTTGTTCTTTCCCAAGCTTTATAACTTTGCATTTGCTATGATTAAACTCCAGGAGCCATTTGTCGGACCAGGCTTGCAGTCTGTTCAGATCCTCTTGTAGGCTTACCTGAACATCGTCCTTTTTATATTCTTCTCATTAGTTTCACATCCTCTGCAGACAGGAACACCTCTGAAAGTCCCTTCCGTCATGTCATCTCATATGCAAGAAACAGCACCGGACCCAGGACTAACCCTAGTGGAACCCCGTCCCGTACCGACTCACGTTGTTTCCTTCCTGTCAGGTATTCCTTGATCCATTGCAATATTTTCCCTCATATTCCTTCCTGCTCCTCTAGCAGGCAGTACCACAAAGCATCTTGTATGGTACTGTGTGTGTTTGTGTGTGTAATCGCCTATTTGTGGTTGCAGGGGACGATTCACAGCTCTTGGCCGCGCCTCTTCGCTGGTATGTGTGTGTGTGTACTCACCTAGTTGTGGTTGCATGGGTCGATTCACAGCTCTTGGCCTGTGTGTGTGTGTGTATGTGTGTGTGTGTACTCACCTAGTTGTGGTTACAGGGGTCGAATCACAGCTCCTGGCCCCGCCTCTTCACTGGCCGCTACTGGGTCACTCTCCCTGCGCCATGAGCTTTATCATACCTCTTCTTAAAGCTATGTTATGGAACCTGCCTCCACTATATCGCTTCCCAAACTATTCCAATTCCCGACCACTCTGTGACTGAAGAAATACTTCCTAACATCTCTGTGATTCATCTGAGTCTTCAACTTCCAACTGTGTCCCCTTGTTGCTGTGTCCCATCTCTGAAACCTTCTGTCTTTGTCCACCTTGTCAATTCCTCTCAGTATCTTATATGTCGTTATCATGTCCCCCCTATCTCTCCTGTCCTCCAGTGTCGTCAAGTGTGTGTGTGTGTAAAGAAATATAAAAGGGAGGTACCACTTGTAGTGCTAGTTGAGGCCCCTCAGCCTCGGAGAAGAAGATAAATATACTTCAGGGAAAAATCTAGTTATTTCTTCCCTGAGATGCTTGAACATTTTCTTTCTTTATCATCCCATATATATATATTTTTTTTTTTTTTTTTTTTTTTTTTTTTTTGAACCTGCCTACTATATCGTTCCCAAACTATTCCAATCCCGACCACTCTGTGACTGAAGAAATATTCCAAGCATCTCTCGTGATCATCTGAGCTTACTCAATGTGACCCCTTGTTGCTGTGTCCATCGAAACGCGCCTTGAACTTCAGTATCTTATTGTTTTCATGCCCTATCTCCTGTCTCAGTGTGCATTGTGTGTAAGAATATAAGGCACACTGTGTCTGTGAGTGCCTTTGCCTGAGAAAATAATATATCAGGAAAATTATTATTTCCTGAATATATAATTTTTTTTTATATAATATATATATATTAATGCATCCACGAACAAGTATAGTTTTAAGCAAATAACAACTACACTGGCCGAGACTCGAACCCTCGAGCTTTAACACGCCACCCTCGTAGTCTGTCAAAATTCGAGAAGCTTTATCATACCTCTAAGCCATCTCGACCAGTGCAGTTGTTATTTGCTTAAAAACTACTTGTTCATGTGTCCGCAGCAACAGTCACGTCTAGTGCGACTAGACGCTTGTTTTATGTGACATGGATGGTTCAGTGGTTTAGAGCGTTTGGAATTTTGACAAGCTACGAGGGTGGCTTGTTAAGGCTCAAGGGTTTGAGTCTCGGCTAGTGTATATATATATATGTCGTGCCGATTAGGTAAAACTTGCGATTTTGGCTTAAATAGCAACGCTCACCTTGCCATATAAGACAAGTGAAAATTTGTGTATGCAATAATTTCGCCAAAATCATTCTGAACATAGCGAAAAAAATATATTTCATTGTGTTTGTTTGTTATTAAATTAATGTTAACGTATCTAAAATATATTTAGTTGGGTTAGGCTAAATTAAATTGCGCTTGTTGTAAAAAGGTTAGGTAGGTTTTCAAAGTTTCTCTTGGTACAAAATTATAAATTCTTACATTAACATAAATTTAAAAAAAATATCTTTAAACGTATAAGAGAAAATTTTAGAAAGGACTTAATTTTAGAAGGGTTCTTGCTAATTGACCAGTTTTACCTAATCGGCACGACATATATATATATATATATATATATATATATATATATATATATATGTAGTGGGAGCAATCAAAATTATCACCAGTGAAGATACAGTTGCCCCCAGGGATGCTGACACTGCTGAAGCACTTACAGGAAAGCACCCTTCCAGGAAAACCAAGGCTACCAACAGCTCCAACACCTCTGTCCCCACTGTGGAACCACTGATTGTGCAAGACTCGGACATTTACAAAGCAATAATGTCATTCCCGTCCGGCTCTTCTGGGGGTTACATTGGAATAAGGCCACAGCATTTAAAGGCAATGGTTAATCCAGTTATCGGGGAGATTACAGAGACACTGCTTTCAGAGATCACAAGGTTCGTCAACAATTCCTTGGCTGGTCTGATTCCTGACGAAATTAAACCTTTCTTTTTTGGAGCATCACTTTGTGCCCTTAAAATGAAGGATGGAGGAATTAGGCAAATCGCAGTGGGCAACACGTTTCGCCGCCTCGTTTCTAAAGCTGATGTCAGAAGTATTCGCGCAGAGGCGGCCATCATGCTTCAACCAAACCAGCTTGGCTTTGGGGTCTCTCAAGGAAGTGAAGCAGCGGTTCATGCAACAAGGGCATATATCGACAACCTGCCTGAGGACAATGCAGTGGTTAAATTAGATTTCAAGAATGCGTTTAATCTCCTGAAAAGAGAAGTAGTATTAGCAGCTGTACAAGAACATTTCCCAGGTCTCTTCCCTTTTGTTTCAGCTGGATATAGCAAGGAATCAATGCTCCTGTTTGGAGAGCATGAAATCACATCATCAGAGGGTGTCCAGCAAGGGGACCCTCTCGCACCATTTCTTTTCTGTATAGCAGCTAGGGAAATCACAGTCAGACTGACCAGTGAGCTAAACATCTGGTTCCTGGATGATGGCACACTAACAGGTACAAAGGAGTCCCTTCTAGATGATCTTTCACAGGTGATGACACGGGGACAGGAAATGGGTCTCATCCTAAATCCATCCAAATGTGAAATCATCTCAGTTAATCAACAAGTGATAGATGCAGTGATATCAAAACTACCAGGAGCAACAGTCATTGCCCCTACTAATAGTGTCTTGCTTGGAGCACCTCTGGGAAGCGATGCCATTGACACAGTTCTCAGGAAGAAACTGGAAGAATTGAGGAGAATGGAACAACGAATAGGCAATCTTGACACCCATGATGCCTTGTACCTTCTCACAAAATGCTTGAGTCTGCCCAGGTTAACATATTTCCTAAGATGTGCTCCTTCATATGATAACCCTATACTGCACGAATATGACAGTATCCTGAGGCAGATCTTTACTAAAGTACTTAACCTTACTCTAGAAGATAGGCAGTGGGACCAAGCTACACTCCCAGTCAGACTAGGAGGCATTGTTGTCCGCAAGTCATCTCAGATTGCTCTACCTGCTTTCCTGTCTTCATGCATTGCATCCAGAGGGCTTGTAGCAGCAATTCTCCCTGAACATCTTAGGGAGACAATTGGAATCCATGACCAAAAGTTCGTTGATGGAGCCAGGATCTGGGATAATCTCACAGGCTCTGAAATCAGGCCTGCTTCCCCCAACAACTACAAACAGTCGCACTGGGATGGCCCAATAGTAGAGAATATAGCCTCAGCAATGCATCATTCAGAGTGTGTCAGGGAAGGATAGAGCCCGCCTCCTTGCAGTGAGAGCTCCTCATGCAAGGGACTTTCTTTTGGCTGTTCCCAACTCCAGCCTTGGCACACGCCTCGACCCACAGACTATCCGCATTGGTGTTGCCCTTCGACTTGCCGCTCCTATTCTTGCCGAACACAGGTGTATTTGTGGCAGTGAAGCAGCAGACCGATTCGGGTACCATGGTCTTGTGTGTCGTAAATCCGAGGGAAAGATTGCAAGACATGAAGAGGTTAATAATATTATCAAGAGGAGCCTCAAAACAGCTGGATGCCCAGCAGTAAGGGAGCCATCCCAACTATGCAGATCTGATGGCAGCCAAAAGCGTCCAGATGGTATCACCCTTCAAGCCTTGACAGACGGCAAGCAGGTGGTGTGGGACTACACATGTGCGTCTACCTTGGCTGATACCTATCTCCAATACACCAGGGAGGAAGGAGGGGCAGCTGCCACCTTCAGGGAGTCCCAAAAGTCGAGTAAATATGGAGAACGTGCCCATCATTATATGTTTGTTCCTATAGGCTCAGAGACCCTTGGCTCATGGGGTAAGAGTGCATGTAATTCCTCAAGGAGGTGGGCAAAAGACTCAACAGGGTAACTAGGGATCCCAGGGCAGCTAGTTTTCTGTTCCAGTGACTCAGCGCTGCTGTTCAGAGGGGTAATGCATGCTGTATTCTGGGCACGCGCCCCAGCACTGAGGAGCTGGATGAGATTTTCGCATTATAATCAGTGACAAACACGTAACAATATGTACTAGACATGTATCTCTCACACCCTTTTATACTGTATATGCCATCTTTATATCAACAATGTATCTCTTAAATCTTTTGTACCATATTATGTAATAAACTATACCTATATATATATATATATATATATATATATATATATATATGTGTGCCGATTAGGTAAACTGGATCAATTACAGAACCCATCTAAAATTAGTCCTTTCTAAAATTTTCTCTATACGTTTAAAGATATATTTTTTCATTTATGTTAATGTAAGAATTTATAATTTTGTACCAAGAGAAACTTTGAAAACCTACCTAACCTTATTACAAAAGCGCAATTTAATTTAGCCTAACACAACTAAATATATTTTAGATACGTTAACATTAATTTAATAATAAACAAACACAATGAAATATATTTTTTCGTTATGTTCAGAATGATTTTGGCGAAATTATTGCATACAAATTTTCACTTGTCTTATATGGCAAGTGAGCGTTGCTATTTAAGCCAAAATCGCAAGTTTTACCTAATCGGCACGACATATATATATATATATATATATATATATATATATATATATATATATATGTCGTGCCGATTAGGTAAAACTTCGATTTTGGCTTAAATAGCAACGCTCTTCTTGCCATATAAGACAAGCGAAAATTTGTGTATGCAATAATTTCTCAAAATCATTCTGAACCTAACGAAAAATATATTTCATTGTGTTTGTTTATTATTTAATTAATGTTACCGTATCTAAAATATATTTAGTTGGGTTAGGCTAAATTAAATTGCGCTTGTTGTAATACGGTTAGGTAGGTTTTCAAAGTTTCTCTTGGTACAAAATTATAATTTTTACATTAACATAAATGAAAAAATATATCTTTAAACGTATAAGAGAAATTTTTAGAAAGGACTTAATTTTAAATGAGTTCTTGCTAATTGACCAGTTTTACCTAATCGGCAGACATATATATATATATATATTATATATATATATATATATATATATATATATATATATATATATATATATATATATATATATATATATATATATATATGTATGCGGAAACTTTGAGTTCAAGATGTGGATCTCCTATGATGCCTCCCGAGAACCCAAGATGCAACAAGTATTCCCTCTCTGGTGGCAAAAGCTCTCGCTTGGTACGGCGAGTGCTCGGGTTCGATTCCCGGTGAAGGGGTGGAAATATCGGACGTGTTTCCTTACACCGGTTGTCTATGTTCACCTATCAGTAAAATAGGTACGTGGGTGTTAGTCGACTGGGTCGCATCCTGGGACAAAATGACCTAATTTGCCCGAAATGTTCTGCATAACAAGGGGCTTTCTATATAGTAGTATGTCATTGATGTCAGCTAGGACTGTATACCTTGTACATGTACTTGTAGTAAATAAAGATATTATTATTATTATTTGGTTTAGCGCTTCTTTTGATTATAATAATAATATTATTATTATTGTTATTATTATTATGAGCTTGTGATCAGCAGCACGACTCTGCTGATCAGCACTAAATAGAACATAGGTGTCGGACAGGGATGATGCATAAATACAGCGTAGTGCAACAGCAATTTCCCATTCTCCCAGTGATATAATATGACTGGCTGGCAGTCATGTGTGGAAAGTGGGTAGTAAAGATCAAGGTTCTCTCTCCTGAGGGCGCTGGGTTGTGCATGGCTTTACTTGATGATCTCGTTAACTTCAGTGTGTCTAACATGCCGTCCTTAGGAACTGAAACACTTCAGACCATGCAGGCTGAATTAGTCGACTACCACCTTGCCACAAATACTCAGTGTAAAAGGGAGCAACAATCAGAAGGAGCCACTCTAATACAAAAGGCCTGAGGGTCAAGATGTATGCCAATTGCAGAGACGGGGACTGTTAGGAGAAGGTCACTAGATCAATGTTTTTCAACTAGGGTGCCGCGGCACACTGGTGTGCCACTGATAGTGGCTTCATCGTCTTAATTAAAACACCACACTTTTCTTTGACTAATATTTGTTGTAAAATTACCAGCTACAGAAAAGCTTTTATAATTTTTTGAACAGATATCATTAAATGATAAACTATCGTAGTGTAGTAAATACATAATGAATATATTTAAGTCAAAGGGCATTATGATAAGAAAGTAAATTTAAAAATAGTCACCGTTTCAATTTAGTTTACGCTCATCATTTTCTTTGTTAACAGTTTGTGGCGTTTAATATGTGATTGGTTGACGTCACTGACGTGTTGACTTCCCAGGACAAAGAAAGATGTAAAGAGTAGCTTCCTCAGGTTCATGTAACCACAGAGGTTTTTAAACAGTAACTTGCTCTTTAACTTAATATGGACAAGTTTGCGACGAAAAAGAGAAAACATGATGATTGTGGAGGGGGAGGAGAGGAAGACAAAGGTGGAAATATGAGTGAAAAATTAAAAAACAGTTCCCACGTCGGGTAAAACTGATGTGATTAGGAGAATGAAAAGTCGTTTATACTTTTATTCTGTTATTTATATCTGGTAATTCTTATGAATTTTCCCATATTTTACCTGAGTGAGTTGGGATTTTTCTGTGCTCATAAATAAAAACTAAAAGACGGAAAGGCTACAATCGGTGGAGGAAGAAATGAGGGAATGTCTGTCCAACATTCCACTTAATATCAAAAGGATCTGCCAATCACACCAATCCCAAATATCTCACTAAAAAAGTTAGACAAGTTAGTTTGCTTTGTTTATTTTACTGTGTTCTATAATGCTTGTGCATGACATATCTTACACTAACATATTTTGTACTTCCTATGTGATTCATCCTCTTGTATGTTTTCATTATTATTATTATTATTATTATTATTATTATTATTATTATTATTATTATTATTATTATTATTATTATTATTGCCACAGAATATGATAATTGACTTGCGGCTGCCATCGTTGAAAAATAGGTTGAAAACCACTGAGACAGAGTAATGCTCACTCGAAGGTAAAGGGCTCTCTCTCTCTCTCTAGCAGAACTTGCATCCCCTGCGACAGCCTTTTCCATGATAGGGCTGTTGTATTGTTTGTAGGTTAGAGATTCAGCTGGTTCTGTCTGCGTTGCAAAGGTACCCATATGCCGGTCCACCTTAAATAGCAGGGGTCATCCAGCCCTTCCAGATTTCATATTGCATATATCTACTGGTTTAATACATATACACATGCTAGTCTCTCGTACAGTACATATATGTACTGTATGAGAGACTAGAATTCCAAACGGGAGCAGAATGAAATTAGTCCTGTAGTATTCCCAGCCACGAATGTGCTCGCATCAGGAATGGCTGATCCAGTGTACGCACTGGATGCCTGATGTTAGTAGCACGGTGGTCAAGTGGGTTAATTCATCGGGAGGTTACCTTGGTTCCCATTAGCCGGGCTAAATGTCCCATCTGGTCGCAGTAGTGTTAGTTGCTTAAAAAAACAACAACTTTTTCTGTGGATGCCTGTATGTATGTATTATGTATGTATGTATATATAAAATTTTTTATATATATATATATATATATATATATATATATATATATATATATATATATATATATATATATATATATGTCGTGCCGATTAGGTAAGTTAGTTAGTTAGTTCAGACTCTCAGGTAAGAACCCACTAGGGGCGAACTTTCGATTTTGGCTTAAATAGCAACGCTCTACTTGCCGTATAAGACAAGCGGAAATTTGCGTATGCAATAATTTCGCAAAAATCATTCTGAACCTAACGAAAAAAATATTTAATTGTTTTTATTTATTATTAAATTATTGTAAACGTATCTAAAATATATTTAGTTGGGTTAAGCTAAATTAAATTGCGCTTGTTATAATAATGTTAGGTAAGTTTTCAAAGTTTCCCTTGGTACAAAATTATAAATTTTTACATTAACATAAATGAAAAAAATACATATATCTTTAAACGTATAAGAGAAAATTTTAGAAAGGACTTAATTTTAAATGAGTTCTTGCTAATTGACCAGTTTTACCTAATCGGCACGACATATATATATATATATATATATATATATATATATATTCTTCTTTTTTTTAACACGTCGGCCGTTTCCCACCGAAGTGGGGTGGCTCAAAATGAAAAAAGAAAGTTTCCCATTTTACATTTAGTAATATATACAGGAGAAGGGGTTACTAGCCCCTTGCTCCCAGCATTTTAGTCGCATGGCTTACTGAGGAAGAATTCTGTTCCACTTCCCCATGGAGATAAGAGGAAATAAGAAAAAGAACTAGTAAGAAAATAGAAGAAAACCCAGAGGGGTGTGTATATATATGCTTGTACATGAATGTGTAGTGTGACCTAAGTGTAAGTAGAAGTAACAAGTGATCGATACAGTGAGATCCATACTACCAGGTACATCAACCATTGCCCCCACAAATGGGTCAATGGCTGATGCTAGGACCACCTCTTAGAAATGATGCTATTGACGCAGTTTGCGATAACTGGACGATCTAAGAATGGTGGTACATCAAATAGAGAATCAAGAAGCTCATAATGAGTTGCGCCTTCTTACACAGTGTCTGAGTCACAAAAGTACTGGACCTCACTCTAGAAGACGGACAGTTGAACCAACATACACTTCCAGTCATATTAGGAGGCACTGGTGTCCCCAAGGTATCGCAGATTGCATTCCTGCAGTCCTGTCCTCTTAAATGGCATCCAGTGAACTTGTAGCAGTGATTCTCCCTGAGCGCCTTCAAGATAATTTAAGAGCCAGATTTTGTGATAATCTAAGAGGCTCTGCATCCAGACCTACTCACCTTCACCCCCCCCCACAAATACAATAATTTACACTAGAATGGACCAATAGTGAAGAATGTAGCCTCAGTAATGATTGAGAATACATTGGGGAAGGGCAGAACTCGCCTCCCTGCATTGAGAGCTTCTTACGTGGAGGATTGTGTAGGCAGTCCCTAATTCATTCTTTGGCACACACCTCGACCAGCAGACCATCTGTATTATTGTTGCCCTTTGCCTTGCCACTTCTATCCTTGCTGAAGACAAGTGTATCTGCGGCGGTGAATCGGCAAACCAATCTGGATACTATGGTCATATTTGCTATAGAGCTGAGGCTAAGACTGCAAAGCATGGAGAGATTAATGTTATCAAGAGGAAACTTGCAACAGCCATATACCCACCAATAAGGGAGCCGCCCAAACTATGCATATCTGATGGCAACGGCCATCAGCCGGTGGTGTGAGACTATACAAGTTCATCCACATGGGCTGATATCTCCAATACAGCAGGGAGGAAGGAGGGGAGCTGCCAGCTTCAGGGAGTCTCAAAAGATGGTGAAATTGTCCATCATTACATGTTTGCTTCCACAGGTTCATAGACCCTTGGTCCATGGGAAGAGAAAGCATCCAAGCAAAGCACTCACCAGGACAACGAAGGATCCCAGGGCAGCTAGTTGTCTGTTCCGGCAACTCCAACATTTCCACACACTTCTTCAACACATCCACACATTACTCTCCAAACTCTCACATATTGTCTTCCAACACTCGCTAACATGACTCTCCAGTAATTATGCACCTCTCCAACACTCCGGATCTCTCCGATACTCCCACACATCTATATCCAACACTTCTAACGCCAACATACTCATACGACTATCTTCAGCACACTCACACATCTATCTCCAACGCAACCGCACATCACCAACACTACCGCACATCACCAACGCTACCGCACATCACCAACACTACCGCACATCACCAACGCTACCGCACATCACCAACACTACCGCACATCACCAACACTACCGCACATCACCAACACTACCGCACATCACCAACACTACTGCACATCACCAACGCTACCGCACATCACCAACACTACCGCACATCACGTCTCACCACTCAAAACACCTGTCACGTCACCTCCAAAAATTTCTTCTTTACAATTCCACGCTCCAATAATCCCTCGAACCTCCTCCGTACCCACTAGCATGGGCACACCTACTCACTGGCAGGAAACACCCATTAGCACGGGCACACGTACCCACTGGCATGGACACACGTACCCACTGACACGGGCACACGTGCTTACTGGCAAGGGCACATCTACCCAGTGGCACGGACGCACGTACCTACTCGCACGGGTACACGTTCCCACTGGCACGGGCACACTTACCCATTGGCACGGGCACATGTACCCACTATCACGGGCACACTTACCCACTGGCACGGGCACTCTTACCCACTGGCACAGGCAGACGTACCCACTGGCACGGGCACTCGTGCCCACTGGCAAGAGCACACGTACCCACTGGGACGGGCACATGTATCCAGTGACACGGGCACACGTACCCACTGGTACGGGCACACGTACCCACTGACACGGGCACACGTACCCACTGACACGGGCACACTTACCAACTGGCAAGGAACACACGTACTCTGATGAACACGTGCACTCTCCAGTATACACTGTAGCATTTTCTGTTGTGTGCACACAAACGAACACATCCTCTAGCTTAAGGACGCTCTCACTCTCGCACTCTCTCTCGTACACACTCTAGTACACACTCACACTCACCCACACACGCTCTCTCTCACGCGCGCGCACATATAAGCATACACATACCCCACACAGACACACACTGACACACACACACAGACACAGATACACACAGACACACACACACACACACACACACACACACACCACACACACTCACCCACTTAAGGAAAAGGATCTTGGGGTAAGCATTATAACGAACATGTCCCCTGAGGCACACATCAATCAATGCTGCAGCATATGGGCGCTTGGCAAACCTGAGATTAGCGTTTAGACATCTGAGTAAGGAGTCATTCATAACAGACCGGGCCGCGGGGGCGTTGACCCCCGGAACTCTCCCCAGGTAAACTCCAGGTTATACATCGTGTACGTCAGGCCTATACTGGAGTATGCAGCACCAGTATGGAACCCACATAAATTGAAACACGTCACGAAATTGGAGAAAGGGCAAAAAATTGCAACAAGATTAGTCCCGGAACTGAGGGGTATGTCTTATGAGGAGAAGCTAAGGTAACTCAACCTGATGACACTAGAGGATAGGAGGGATAGGGAGGACATGATAACGACGTATAAAATACTGAGAGGAATTGATAAGGTGGACAGGGTTCGAATGTTTCGGAGATAGGATACAGGAACAAGGGGCCACAATTGGAAGCTGAAAACCCAGATAAGTCATAGGGATGTTAGGAAGTATTTCTTTAGCCTTAGTTGTCAGGAAGTGGAATAATCTGGAGAGTGAAGTAGTGGAAGCAAGTTCCATACATAGCTATAAGAAGAGGTATGATAATGCTCATGAAGCAGGGGAGAGAGTGAATTAGTATCGACCAGTGAAGAGGCGGGGGCCAGGAGCTATGAATCGACCCATGCAACCTTATATAGGTGAGTACATTTAGGCGAGTACACACACAGACACACCCAGACACACACACACACACACACACACACACACACACACACACAGTAGCGGCCAGTGAAGAGGCGGGGCCAGGAGCTATGAATCGACCCCTGTAACCACAACTAGGTAAGTACAACTAGGTGAGTACACACACACAGGAGCTATGACTCAACCCCTGCAACCACAACTAGGTGAGTACACACAGACACACCCACAGCCCCCACCCACTTGCTCTGGCTATCACATACGCGCATAAATAACATATCTTTCACATCGCTATTGCAATCACTTGATCTCTCGCGCTTAAAATATTGTTGGGTGTTGACGGCTACGCCAAGGCAGGAGATATATCACACCTGGAAAGGGTACACAGAAGATATATCAGACCTGGAAAGGGTACACAGAAGATATATCAGACCTGGAAAGGGTACACAGGAGATATATCAGACCTGAAAGGGTACACAGGAGATATATCAGACCTGGAAAGGGTACACAGGAGATATATCAGACCTGGAAAGGGTACACAGAAGATATATCAGACCTGGAAAGGGTACACAGGAGATATATCAGACCTGGAAAGGGTACACAGGAGATATATCAGACCTGGAAAGGGTACACAGAAGATATATCAGACCTGGAAAGGGTACACAGAAGATATATCAGACCTGGAAAGGGTACACAGGAGATATATCAGACCTGGAAAGGGTACACAGGAGATATATCAGACCTGGAAAGGGTACACAGATCGTTTATTGCTAACACAGAGCTAATGAAGCGTTTAATTTACCGCAAACTCCGGAAAATACTTGGAATGTACTCTCTGGAGCGAACAAGAGAGAGATACATGATAATGTATACATAAATTATACTCGAGGGCTTAGTATCAATTGTACACACTTCCATAACAGCGTAGTAGATTGACAGATATGGAAAAAATATAAAATAGACCCGGTGAAAACAATAGCTCCATGGGGAAAAAAAACAGGTATTTGCTGGCAGCATAGAACGAGTGTGGTCAGGCTGATGGTCTGAAGCACGTGTGGTCAGGCTGATGGTCTGAAGCACGTGTGGTCAGGCTGATGGTCTGGAGCACGTGTGGTCAGGCTGATGGTCTGAAGCACGTGTGGTCAGGCTGATGGTCTGAAGCACGTGTGGTCAGGCTGATGGTCTGAAGCACGTGTGGTCAGGCTGATGGTCTGAAGCACGTGTGGTCAGGCTGATGGTCTGGAGCACGTGTGGTCAGGCTGATGGTCTGAAGCACGTGTGGTCAGGCTGATGGTCTGAAACATGTGTGGACAGGCTGATGGTCTGGAGCACGTGTGGTCAGGCTGATGGTCTTGAGCACGTGTGGTCAGGCTGATGGTCTGAAGCACGTGTGGTCAGGCTGATGGTCTGGAGCACGTGTGGTCAGGCTGATGGTCTGGAGCACGTGTGGTCAGGCTGATGGTCTGGAGCACGTGTGGTCAGGCTGGTGGTCTGGAGCACGTGTGGTCAGGCTGATGGTCTGGAGCACGAGCACGTGTGGTCAGGCTGATGGTCTGGAGCACGTGTGGTCAGGCTGATGGTCTGGAGCACGTGTGGTCAGGCTGATGGTCTGGAGCACGTGTGGTCAGGCTGATGGTCTGGAGCACGTGTGGTCAGGCTGATGGTCTGGAGCACGTGTGGTCAGGCTGATGGTCTGGAGCACGTGTGGTCAGGCTGATGGTCTGGAGCACGTGTGGTCAGGCTGATGGTCTGGAGCACGTGTGGTCAGGCTGATGGTCTGGAGCACGTGTGGTCAGGCTGATGGTCTGGAGCACGTGTGGTCAGGCTGATGGTCTGGAGCACGTGTGGTCAGGCTGATGGTCTGGAGCACGTGTGGTCAGGCTGATGGTCTGGAGCACGAGGGGACAGATGGGCATCACAATGGGACATACCAAACCAGGCATCAGCCCATCAGGGCTGAATAAACAATCAAATGCAAAGTCAGTACTGGAGAAACCAGGGGTATGTACACCAGGGGCCATACCAGGTAGTACATCACCAGTGGTACTAACGAAACACAAAGCAAAACAAAATATCCCAAATGGTAATTCCTGCTTCATATTTGCAAATATTCAGGGTCTGAAATCAAATAAAAACGACAGTTAGTTATGTCAGTGGGCTCCTATCAGAAGCGAATGCCATGTTTGTAGCATTTACAGAAACACACACAAGGGATGTTTTGGACGGAAAGAAAAAGATAGAAAACTATAACATGTATAGATGTGATAGAATTAATAGATCACAAGGAGGAGTAGGACTCTATGTAAAAGATACTTTCTGTTGCACAGAAGTGCTGAACTCTAAGAATAATATAGTAGAAATCGTCGGCATAAAAGTTGAAAATAGGAATTTGGTAATTATCCTAGTATACAAATCACCATCAGCAACTGCTGAGGAATTCACAGATCAGTTAAGGAAGATAGGTAGCTATCTGGATAGGCTAGAAAATCCCACACCAAATATTTTACTCCTTGGAGATTTTAATCTCCCTCATGTAAAATGGAACATGGCGCAACGCAATGTTATACCAGAAATATCTCCGGGAAGCACCCTGGCTCAACAGGCACATACCAGGGAACTAATGAGGCTTGGTGAAAAATTACAGGAAGACATAAGCAGGGTTTTCCAGTGGGCAGTGGAGAACAATATGACGTTCAGTCATACAAAACTCAAGAGGGTCACCAAATAGAACGAAAGGAACACGTAAAAGACCTGGGAATAATTATGTCAGCCGACCTTTATTTTAAAGACCATAACAAGACAAAGATCACGACAGGCAGGAAGATGACGGGGTGGATTTTGAGAACTTTCAAAACAAGGGAAATAATGCCGATGGTGACACTCTTGAAATCGCTAGTGCTCCCTCATTTAGAATGTTGCTCACTGTTGACGGCCCCGTTCAAAACAAGAGAAATATCACAACTGGAACAAATATAGAGATCGTTTACGGCTCACAATGAGCCAATAAAACACCTTAATTACTGTGAGCGCCTTCAAGTTTTGAACATGTACTCATTGGAGCGGAGAAGAGAGAGATACATGTTAATATATACCTGGAAAGTACTCGAGGGTCTGGTCCCAAATCTGCACACTGCAATAACAACATACTGGAGTCAGAGATATGGGAGGAAGTGTAAAATAAACCCAATGAGGAGCAGGGGTACGGTGGGGACAATAAGGGAACAATGTATCAACATCCGGGGTCCCAGATTATTCAGCATCTTACCAGAAGATATCAGAAATACGGCTGGAACAAGTGTAGAAGCCTTCAAGAGGAAACTGGACAAGTATCTTCACCAGGTTTCATATCAACCAGGCTATGCTGGATAAATGGGGCAGTGGGCCTCCAGCAGTAACAGCCTGGTTGACCAGACAAGCACCAGACGAGCCTGGCCCATGGCCGGGCTCCGAGATTAGTTAATACTCTCGAAACTCTTCAAAGGTATAAAGGTAAGTGTGGACATGCTGATGATCTGGAGCACGTGTGGTCAGGCTGATGGTCTGGAGCACGTGTAGTCAGGCTGATGGTCTGGAACACGTGTGGTCAGGCTGATGGTCAGGAGCACTTGTGGTCAGGCTGATGGTCTGGAGCACGTGTGGTCAGGCTGATAGTCTGGAGCACGTGTGGTCAGGCTGATGGTCTAGAGCACGTGTGGACAGGTTGATGGTCTGGAGCACGTGAGGTCAGGCTGATGGTCTGGAGCACGTGTGGTCAGGCTGATGGTCTGGAGCACGTGTGGTCAGGCTGATGGTCTGGAGCACATGTGGTCAGGCTGATGATCTGGAACACGTGTGGTCAGGCTGATGGTCAGGAGCACTTGTGGTCAGGCTGATGGTCTGGAGCACGTGTGGTCAGGCTGATGGTCTGGAGCACGTGTGGTCAGGCTGATGATCTGCAACACGTGTGGTCAGGCTGATGGTCTGGAGCACTTGTGGTCAGGCTGATGGTCTGGAGCACGTGTGGTCAGGCTGATGGTTTGGAGCACGTGTAGTCAGGCTGATGGTCTGGAGCACATGTGGTCAGGCTGATGGTCTGGAGCACGTGTGGTCAGGCTGATGATCTGGAACACGTGTGGTCAGGCTGATGGTCAGGAGCACTTGTGGTCAGGCTGATGGTCTGGAGCACGTGTGGTCAGGCTGATAGTCTGGAGCACGTGTGGTCAGGCTGGTGGTCTGGAGCACGTGTGGTCGGGCTGGTGGTCTGGAGCACGTGTGGTCGGGCTGGTGGTCTGGAGCACGTGTGGTCAGGCTGATGGTCTGGAGCACGTGTGGTCAGGCTGGTGGTCTGGAGCACGTGTGGTCAGGCTGATGGTCTGGAGCACGTGTGGTCAGGCTGATGGTCTAGAGCACGTGTGGTCAGGCTGATGGTCTGGAGCACGTGTGGTCAGGCTGGTGGTCTGGAGCACGTGTGGTCAGGCTGGTGGTCTGGAGCACGTGTGGTCGGGCTGATGGTCTGGAGCACGTGTGGTCAGGCTGGTGGTCTGGAGCACGTGTGGTCAGGCTGATGGTCTGGAGCACGTGTGGTCAGGCTGATGGTCTAGAGCACGTGTGGTCAGGCTGGTAGAATAGAACACATGAGGCTAGACTGAGGAAGGGGGGTTATACAGTACGGATGGCTAAGCTGGTTATGTTAAGCACGAACGAACAATGGCAAAGGGTGATCACCTCATTAAGGTTAACCAGCAAGCCAGGAAATTTAATTAATTTTGCCACTGAAGCACCTAGTTTATTGTGCACTTCATATCCATCGTGAGGAGGGTAACACTGAGAGGTTTAGATACAAATGTCCTGGAACTACAGTACATCCAGTAAGAGAAAACATGAATTCACTTTGGTACAAATTATTTACAATATTGTCAGTCATGCAATTACACTTTATCTAATACGGGTAATTTTCGGATATTTACCCGGAATTTATAATATAATATATCACATATGTGATATATAGTTTACTGTATGTACTGTCTCTATATTCCTTAATAAGTGAACATTCAGGGTATGAGTTTTCAAGAAAGTATCTTTAAACATTGCAACATTTTATACAGTTATGTCATTGAGTGTATTAAAAATTGCTGAACATACTTTAACCACCTGTCTACTACATCGCTCTTTATATTGCTAGTTGCTGTATGATCGATACGAATTTAGAGCATATTTTATAATGTATTTGTAGTATTGCTAGATGTTCAATGAGTGTGTCCAAGTTTATGAGGAAGAAACATTCTTCCATTGCTCGTACAACTCACTACTAACCTGCAAATTAGGGATAAAGTTTCGGACCATTGTCAATTAGCGAATGGAAAATAAGGTGTTAATAGTAAGCCAGTTCTGTGATACATGTAACCAGAATCCATTTGCATTCCTGTGATGTTTGAATTCATAATCTAGCTCTCCAAATATTTCTTGTAAGGTAAATAATGATAATTAACACACGGTAAGTATGTAGTTAATACACGTATTTAGTAATTACAATATTATTAGAAAGATGCTTTCATCAATCTATTGCAGAATACACTCGTTCACGTATGCATTAATATCTGTACGGCTCGTGAAAACTGGTGTTCCAAACGAAAGGAGAATTAAATTAGTCCTGTAGCTTCCATGGCCATGTATGTGATCGCATCAGTGGTAGCATGTCCAGTCGTACTGGGCACCTGATGTATGAAGCATTGATGGCCGAGTGGACTAAAGTCTCGGAATTCTGGCAGGCTTCTTACGAGACGTGCTAAAGGTTCGGGGGCTGGACTCCCGGCCAGTCGCTGTACTGTTAATTGCTTAAAAGCCACTCGTTCGTGGATGAATTAATATATATATATATATATATATATATATATATATATATATATATATATATATATATATATATATATATATATATATATATATATATTATGTATGTGGTGAAATCGGTCATCCTTTTGGCAAGCATATTTATGTTCACTGATTCATTAACATAAGTATGCTTGCCATAGAGACAACATAAACAACGCCTGCAACATACACCGTAACATAAAGCCAAGCTTGTCATTCAAGAATTCGACGTACGTCGGAGACGTGGTTTATGTCTGTGACGTAATTGATCACAGCTAGCAAAACACAGGCAGCTTCATGACCTCGAAAATTCTAACAAGCACTTCCTAATAAGAGCATAGCTATCACCTAACTCCGCCTTCCAGCCCTTGCAGCACGTGACCTGACCTAACCTGACCTGACCCGACCCACAATATAAAATCTGCATCAGAATGATAAAGCACCTGGTGAGCTAAACGTCTTCTAAATTTCCTTGTTAACGCATCTGTGTTTCTTGTGCTTAAAACGGTATTTCTCGTGCTTAAAACGGTATTTCTCGTGCTTAAAACGGTATTTCTCGTGCTTAAAACGGTGTATCTTGTGCTTGAAACAGTGTTTCTCGTGATTAAAACAGATAAACCAAGAATATATACATTTCCTCAAAATAACAATTTAGTTTTCTAACACTAAGCATTAAAACCGGTCTCCTCTGTGAATATGTAAATTCCACTGACAATTAATGCATCCATTTTGCAACGCTGCAACTACTATGTTTACTCGACCTCAGTTATAGATAACAGTAGCCCCCTTCAGTTATCTTATTTTAAGTTAAGATAAATTTGTTATCCTAAATTTAATTGTATTAACGTGATCTTAAAATATCTAATTCTAAAAGTAACAAAATGCATAAGCGGTATGGATATTAACTAATGGTAACTTAACCTGGATAAATCCTCAAGATACTGTGTAACACGCAAAGAGGTTGCAAGTAAACACTTAATGTGAAGACTGGCTTAAAGGAAAAGGACGTCTGTGGCATAAACATCGACCAAGTATCTATGTTGTAGGGATAATTCAGTAACAGTCCCAGACTTTCGCTTAGCAGATTATAATGGGCTTAGAGAACATTTATCAACTGTGGACTGGGGTAACGAAGAGAGCTATCAATATGACAGCTTTCTTAACACTATACAGGCAGCCCAAAGAACATTTATCCCATATAAAGAAATTAGATCAAGTAGAAATTACCTAAAATGGATGAATAATAGGCTCAAATATCTTTTAAGGCAGAAGAAAGGAATTTATAGGCGCATAAATAGAGGTGAGGGTCATCTTATAAATCAGTATACTGACATTAAAAGGGACGTTAAAAAGGGTATAAGAAAAGCTAAACGGGACTATGAAAATAAAGTTGCTAGGGATTCAAAAACTAACCCAAAAAGGTTTTTCCAGGTTTATAGAACAAAAGTTAGGGATAAGATAGGTCCCCTTAAAAATAACTCTGGGCATCTTACTGACAAGGAGAATGATATGTGCTCTATTTTTAATAATTATTTTCTCTCTGTTTTCACACAGGAAGACACTAATAATATCCTAGTAATTAATTTTTATAGTGGCCCTGAAGAAGATAAATTATGTAATATCACAGTCACTAGTGAAATGGCTATGAAACAAGTAGACCGACTGAAACAAAATAAATCGCCGGGTCCTGATGAGCTTTTTGCAAGGGTTCTTAAGGAATGCAAAATGGAACTCTGTGAACCAATATCTAACATTTTTAATTTATCTCTTCAAACAGGTGTAGTGTCTGATATGTGGAAGATGGCTAATGTAATTCCTATTTTTAAAGCAGGGGACAAGTCACTACTGTCAAATTACCGCCCAATAAGCCTAACCTCAATTGTAGGCAAATTGCTAGAGTCAATTATAGCTGATATTATTAGAAGTCATCTAGATAACCATAATTTGATTAATGATACTCAGCATGGATTCACGAGGGGCCGTTCCTGCCTATCTAATTTATTAACCTTTTTTAGTAAAGCTTTTGAGGCTGTTGATCACGATAAAGAATTCGATATTTTTTATTTAGATTTTAGTAAGGCTTTTGATAGAGTACCACACCAGAGAGTGTTAAAGAAAGTGGCAGCTCATGGCATTGGGGTAAAAGTGCTGTCATGGATCGAGTTATGGCTCACCAATAGGAAGCAGAGAGTGTGCATAAATGGGGTTAAATCCGAGTGGGGATCTGTAACAAGTGGTGTTCCACAGGGATCACTCTTAGGCCCGTTGTTGTTTATAATATATATCAATGACCTTGATGAGGGAATTACTAGTGATATGAGCAAATTCGCAGATGACACGAAGATACGTAGGGTAATTGATTCAAACGTAGATGTCAGGGAACTTCAGGAGGATTTAGACAAACTCAATTCCTGGTCAGAAAAGTGGCAGATGCAGTTCAATGTAGATAAATGCAAGGTTCTGAAGCTCGGGAGTGTCCATAACCCAAGCACTTATAAGTTAAATAACCTAGAACTTAGCCATACAGATTGCGAAAAGGACTTGGGGGTTATGGTAAGCAGCAACCTTAAACGAAGACAGCAATGCCTAAGCGTACGTAATAAGGCAAGCAGATTACTGGGATTTATATCAAGAAGTGTAAGCAACAGAAGTCCAGAGGTTATATTACAGCTTTATACATCGTTAGTAAGGCCTCACCTAGATTACGCAGCTCAGTTCTGGTCTCCATATCACAGAATGGATATTAATTCGTTAGAAAACATTCAGCGTATAATGACTAAATTAATACATAGCATTAGAAATCTTCCGTATGAAGAAAGATTGAAGACCCTAAAATTACATTCACTTGTAAGACGAAGAATGAGGGGAGACATGATCGAGGTATACAAGTGGAAAATGGGTATTAACAAAGGGAATATAAATAAGGTCTTGAGGATATCTCTCCAAGAGAGAACCCGTAATAATGGATTAAAATTAGATAAATTTAGATTTAGAAAGGATATAGGAAAGTATTGGTTTGGAAATAGGGTAGTTGATGAGTGGAACAATCTGCCTAGTAGGGTTATTGAAGCAAGGACCTTGGGTAGTTTTAAATTTAGGTTGGATAAATTCATGAGTGAGAGGGGTTGGATTTGAGTGGGAATTGCACATGAGTAAATAAAATTATCAAAGCTTATTTCTTGGGTACAATTGAAGATTAGGTTGAACAAATATTCTGTTAGTGGGATGGAATGTGAAGGACCTGGAAAAATAAACACATAAGCAGTATAATGTGATCCTTTATTGACAACATTTCGCCCACGCAGTGGGCTTTATCGAGTCACAGACAGATCTTATGTGTTTATTTTTCCATTGTGTCGGTATTTCATACCATTTATTTCCATCGTGAAGGACCTGCCTAGAATGGGCCAACAGGCCTGCTGCAGTGTTCCTTCTTTCTTATGTTCTTATGTTTTTATGATAATGTATAGAGACTGGAGGCAGGTGGCAAGCTGTGGGAGGGTAGAGGTAATAGAGGTGTGATGGGTTGTATTTGAGAAGGACCTGTCAGCAGTGGAGTAACATTTAAAATGCTCCCTGGTACAGATGGGACGCTAATGGCTGGTATCAACTAATGGCATTGTCTATGTTGGGTAGTAAGTTTTTGGCTGAGGATTTGGAAATGCTAAAGAAACCGAGTTTTTGTGGGTTGGTGCTAGTTACTGATATCCCACAAAAATCTGGTTTCCATCTTTCTTATGTTCTTATGTAATATGATGTAATCAGTTCATCACCCTAGGAACAAGATGACAAGTCTCTTAGCCTATGGGTGAAGGACTGATTACATCTCTTCGTTTACTTCGTCCCCCATCAGTACTCCCCCATCAGTACTCCCCCATCAGTACTCCCCCATCAGTACTCCCCCATCAGTACTGATGTTTACTGAATTCTGATTCATCTCTGTATTGTAACACATGCTAAACGTTTCTTCAATAAAGATTCCTATTGCTTCAAATGTCTTATCAACTAGTCGGTATTGTATCCCATTTATAATATTAACGTCTTCTCATATATACTCTTCTCATTGATCTTGTTGAGCCTTTGCTTACTACATGTATGATAATCTATGTAACTGTATCTGTGTATACCTGAATAAACTTACATACATTTCATCCTACCTAGCTTATATACTCTGTGGTTCATTCTATTTTCAATAATGAATTCAGAAAGAGAAATCACTCTCGTTCTCTTATTCATAAATACATTCCTCCATGACAGGCTCTTCGTCATTACAGCCCAGGCGTTCATTACGCCCCCGAGGACAGGCAGAAGCGTGACGAATCTCATTTCTCAGGGAATGTTTTACAGGGAAGATTTTTTAAATTTAGTTGTGCTCGCTATCCTATAGCTTCTAAAGTTATGATTGTTGATAATCTGGAAGCTGATGTAGCAAGTATCAAAGACAGTGAATATGATGGGTGATCGTGTACCGGAATGGCACCCACAGCAATAGCTATGCGAAAAAAAATAGTGCAGTGCCATCACCATAGGAATTCAGTAACGTGCTCAAACACCCACAGAATACGATCCCACTTAACTCTACTTAAAGAGGGAATTAAAATTTAGCGCCACAAAAATCAAAGGTGTAATTTGTAAATACATTGGGAACATATGTTTGGATTTGTTTCCTGGAACAAATAACAAAGTTGAGTCACTATATAGAAACACACCATATTCTTGTGAAGATATTCACACTTTAGAAAGAGAAGTATAACTGATATTTTTGTTCTTACTGTGTATGGTAGACGGACGTGAAATGTTTTAGAAACAATAAGGAAACACAAGATGATTATAAGGTAATTATACCTACGTATATATTTACAGGATCTTATTCAGCCACAGCTGCTTCCAGGGACCTACAAACTACAGGAGTCACTTGGTACTACAGTACACATTAAAAATAAATGTCAAAATTTGCTTTCAGATATGCACATAAAAGTAAAGGCAAAAAAAATTAGCTGAAACAAAAGCTTTAAAATGGAGAAAAATGAAGAATTCAGCACATAAAATACCACAGCATCAAAGTTGAAAAAAAAATATATCAATTACGACAGGCCACACTGGTCCAATACCTTGACGCCCAGCCAACGCTAGACGTTTTGGTCCAAGGCAGCCAGCATTCAGGCAGGTGGTGTTGCGTACCTTGTTCCAAGGTTCGTAGGTTCGAGTCTCCTTAGACCTGAGATTAGTGTTTGTGAATATTTCGCCTGTTCTGCGAATTCATATATATATATATATATATATATATATATATATATATATATATATATATATATATATATATATATATATATATATATATATATATATATATATATTTTTTTTTTTTTATTAACACATCGGCCGATTCCCACCAAGGCAGGGTGGCCCGAAAAGAAAAACTTTCATCATCATTCACTCCATCACTGTCTTGCCAGAAGGGTGCTTTACACTACAGTTATAAAACTGCAACATTTACACCCCTCCTTCAGAGTGCCGGCACTGTACTTCCCATCTCCAGAACTCAAGTCCGGCCTGCCGGTTTCCCTGAATCCCTTCATAAATGTTACTTTGCTCACACTCCAACAGCACGTCAAGTATTAAAAACCATATGCCTCCATTCACTCCTATCAAATACGCTCACACATGCTTGCTGGAAATCCAAGCCCCTCGCACACAAAACTTCCTTTACCCCCTCCCTCCAACCTTTCCTAGGCCGACCCCTACCCCGCCTTCCCTCCACTACAGATATATAAATATATACATACACATATATAAATATATATATATATATATATAAACATATACATATCTACATATAAATATATATATATAAATATAAACATATATATATATATATATATATATATATATATATATATATATATATATATATATATATATATATAAATATATACATATCTACATATAAATATATATATATAAATATAAATATATATATACAAATATAAATATATATATATAAATATAAATATATATATATATATATATATATATATATATATATATATATATATATATATATACATAAATATACACACATATATATAAATATATACAAATATATACATATATACAAATATATATATACATATATATATAAATATATATATATATATATAAATATTCACATATATATACATAAATATATACACATATATATAAATATATATATATATAAAAATATATATATATATTAATATATACACATATATAAATATATATATATATATAAATATATATATATATAATATAATATATATATATATATATATATATATATATATATATATATATATATATATATATATATAAATATATACATAAACATATATATATACATACATACAAACATACATATATATATATATATAAAATATATATATATATATATATATATATATATATATATAAATACATATATATATATATATATATATATATATATATATATATATATATATATATATATAAACATATATATATATATATATATAAATATATATATATATACATATAAATATATATATAAATATACATATATACATATATATATATATATATTTGGTAGGAATCGGCCGATGTGTTAATAAAAAAAAAAAAAAATATATATATATATATATATATATATATATATATATATATATATATATATATATATTACTGTAACCACGAACGAGTGGTACTGAATCAATATCAACCCTGCGACTAGCCGAGGACTCGAATCCATGTCGTTTTGGCCCGCCTCATGGTGAGCGAAAATCACATGACGCTCTAACCCACAGGACCACCAAATTCTACAAGAATCATGCACCCAGCAGAGTTAGGTGTTTGGACATACGGTGGTATGGGTACCTCAGCTAATTTCATTCTACTCCCCGTTTGGTGTACTAGCCTCCACAAGCAGTGTATATGTATGTATATATATATATATATATATATATATATATATATATATATATATATATATATATATATATTGCAAAAGATCACAGTAATCAGGTGATATCAGAATATGCAAGACAACCACTATGAAAAAATAGAGGAATTCCAAGCGCTTTCGTGACTACTCACATTATCAAGGAACTATAAAAGGAAACATGACAAGAGGACTTATATAAGGGGCAAGACTACACCTCACAGTCACATCACACTAACAAAGACTACACCTCACAGTAGCGTAACATCTCACGACTCTGTGAAGAGGAAAACAAGAAAGGACCTGAAACTCTTCCCAAGAATTAAGATTAGTCCAATTTATCATTAAATTCTTCCCAAATTTTATTAATTATAAAAGAATCCAATTTATATAAACCAAAAGAAATATTCATATTATTTTCAAAACTGCTTTTAATGAAACATGATTCTATTATATTCCTCTCAACCATGGACTTGCTTGATACAACCTTCTCAGCATTTTGAAAATCAATTGGATGGTTAAAATCTCTCACATGAATAAATAGAGCATTAGAATCTTGTCCAGTTCTAATGCTATATTTATGTTGTTTTAATCTTAGTTCAAGACTTTTACCAGTTTGACCATAATAAACTTTATCGCATATTTTACAGGGAATCTTATAGACACATCCGTCAGCATTTTGGGGAAATTTTTATCAAAAGTCTTTTACTGTATCAAGATTTTTAAATACAACTTTGATATTAAAATTCTTAAGAAAGGAAGGCATATCAACCAAGTTTTCATGGTAAGGGAGAACCAACATATTTTTGGTTGAATAAAGTTGGTTGTCCCTTTTGGGATTGTAAAAAGTATTCCTAGCTATTTTAAAAGATTTATCAATTATGTTTCTAGGGTATTTTAAATCATTAGCTATTTCATAAATTTTAGAGATTTCTTCATCTATGAACTCTGGACTACAAATACGTAAAGCTCTCAAAAACATTGAAGAAAAAACCGACACTTTAACTCTATCTTGATGTGAAGAGTAATAGTGTACATAGGAACAATTATTTGTAGGTTTTCTGTAAATTTTAAATTTAAAATCAATGTTACCCTTAATAATAAAAACATCTAGGAAGGGCAATGAGTTATTTACTTCGAATTCAACAGTAAAATTTATAGAATGAGCTAAGCTATTTCATTAAAAGCAGTTTTGAAAATAATATGAATATTTCTTTTGGTTTATATAAATTGGATTCTTTTATAATTAATAAAATTTGGGAAGAATTTAATGATAAATTGGACTAATCTTAATTCTTGGGAAGAGTTTCAGGTCCTTTCTTGTTTTCCTCTTCACAGAGTCGTGAGATGTTACGCTACTGTGAGGTGTAGTCTTTGTTAGTGTGATGTGACTGTGAGGTGTAGTCTTGCCCCTTATATAAGTCCTCTTGTCATGTTTCCTATAGTTCCTTGATAATGTGAGTAGTCAGCGCTTGAATTCTCTATTTTTCATAGTGGTTGTCTTGCATATATATATATATATATATATATATATATATATATATATATATATATATATATATATATATATATATATATATAGGATGGGGTCCACCCTCTGGTACAAATTGTGGGACCCATAGCCTCGGAGAAGTGGATAAAAAGGCTTCAAGGAAGATTATTTGGATTTCTTCCTGATGCCATTTGAATATTCCACTTCCTCTACCACCCCATCTTTTTTTTTTTTTTTTACCAATGAGTATATTTTATTACATAATATGGTACAAAATATTTAAGAGATACATTGTTGATATAAAGATGGCATATACAGTACACGAGGTGTGAGAGATACATGTCTAGTACATATTGTTACATGTTTGTCACTGATTATAATGCGAAAATCTCATCCAGCTCTTCCGAGCTGGGGCGCGTGCCCAGAATACAGCATATATATATATTATTTTAACCACGAACCCCTTCTCTTGTGTGCATTACTCGGTGGAATATGGCCGGTTTGTTGAAAGAGGAAGAAAATATATATATATATATATATATATATATATATATATATATATATATATATATAACAGTGGACCCTCGGTTTTCGTTCACCGCCAAACTCGAACAATTATGTAAGTGTATTTTTGTAAGTGCTTTTGTAAGTGTATTTTTGGGGGTCTGAAATGACTAATCTAATTTACATTTGTCCTTATGGGAACAAATTCGTTCGGTAACGGCACTTGAACAGCATTTTGGAAATAATTTTCAACGAAAACCGAGGGTCCACTATATATATATATATATATATATATATATATATATATATATATATATATATATATATATATATATATATATATATATATATATGTCGTGCCGATTAGGTAAAACTTGCAATTTTGGCTTAAATAGCAACGCTCACCTTGCCATATAAGACAAGTGAAAATTTGTGTATGCAATAATTTCGCCAAAATCATTCTGAACATAACGAAAAAAAAATATTTCATTGTGTTTGTTTATTATTAAATTATTGTTAACGTATCTAAAATATATTTAGTTGGGTTAGGCTAAATTAAATTGCACTTGTTGTAATAAGGTTAGGTAGGTTTTCAAAGTTTCTCTTAGTACAAAATTAAAAAAAATGACATTAACATAAATGAAAAAAATATATCTTTAAACGTATAAGAGAAAATTTTAGAAAGGACTTAATTTTAAATGAGTTCTTGCTAATTGACCAGTTTTACCTAATCGGCACGACATATATATATATATATATATATATATATGAAGTAATAATAATTTGAAAACCATTATATCAGTTTTGCTTACAATACACTAAATAATTAACTTCTTTTTGGGCAAAATATTCTCCTGGCACCAATGAAATGAAGGAGAGGCATCCTAAGTGTGTGGACCCTTCAATGGCTTCACCAGGCTCCCGTAGTGAGACTTACGCCGGCCGTTCTTGGGATACGTTTTGATTTCTTAGTTTAAAGTGTCGACCATAAAACCAGCATGTGGACGTTGCCACCTGGTGGATATAACCCACGGTTTTAGATCACACCAGCTCATTGGCCTCAGAAACTATTCAGTAGGTCAGTAAAACCTTCAAGCTTTTGCCTCAGTGAACAGGTCACGATTTTCTTGTATTATAAAGAGATGATTCAGCAGCACTTCAGAGATATCCTCGTCCGCTACCTCTGTTCTCCTTACCTGTGCACTTACAAGATGAATGATCGTAGTATTACGTAGATTAAGTGTTCTCTCTAATATCATTTTCGGAATTGTACTCGTATATCAGTTTTCACAGCCATTTATTTGCCTACAGTTCGAGTCAAAGATTATTCAATCATTTTAATGTATGGTCGTTTTGTAACTGTTTCTAACTCAATGAGACCTTAATAGTAATTCTAGTAACACTAGAAATAAATATTCTATAATCATCCTTATCAGTGAAATAAATGGCAACATTATCATTAAGCTAAATTCTAGTATAAAAATCGTTATCATCGACTAGGTACCTGACTTCCGCATAACAATGACCATGATGAGATACTAGCCAAGTCAGCTTCAAACCTAGGAAAGGTATCTAGTAAATTCCTCTGGAACTAGAACCTCTAATCTTTTTTGAGAAAGAAAATCGCAATATCTTTTGAAGCAAAGTCAATGGACTGACCTGGTCCAATACAGCAACTTTAAGCCCATCCTAACAGACTGGCCAACCTTTTACTGAGATTAAAGTGTACACACTACTCCCCTCTAACCTTATATCTGATAAGTGTCTTCTGCAACCGTCCCTGCAGCGGCCTTTTCATATCTCTCAACCTTTAACGGCCTTACCATGCCTCAAAACCTGTAACGGCCTTACCACATCTCTCAACCTGTAGTGGCCGAACCATACCTCATAACCTGCAGTAGCCTTAAAATACTCACAGCCTGTTGTGGCCTTACTATTCCTCACCACCGCCTGTTGTGGCCTTACTATTCCTCACCACCGCCTGTTGTGGCCTTACTATTCCTCACCACCGCCTGTTGTGGCCTTACTATTCCTCACCACCGCCTGTTGTGGCCTTACTATTCCTCACCACCGCCTGTTGTAGCCTTACTATTCCTCACCACCGCCTGTTGTGGCCTTACTATTCCTCACCACCGCCTGTTGTGGCCTTACTATTCCTCACCACCGCCTGTTGTGGCCTTACTATTCCTCACCACCGCCTGTTGTGGCCTTACTATTCCTCACCACCGCCTGTTGTGGCCTTACTATTCCTCACCACCGCCGTTTCCATACCTCACCTAGTCACTACCTTTCCAGTAGCGGCTTTACTTTACCTCACTTACAACCTTTCCATGTAGTGTCCGTAATAATGGTATACAACACTAAGAAACAGATGAGTAAGACACATGGGCAACAGTTAAGTTTAATGATACTTGTCTGGCACTTCAACAAAACTTTATCTTGATAAAGAGGACATCTGTAACTTTTTTGCTGAACGACTAGTTACTATGTGAATGGAAAAAGTTAAATTTGAGTACCTTCTTCTTACGGCCCAGTAGGCTTGCTGCAGCGTTCCTTAATTATCCTGTCCTTACTTCTACTATTGGGACTGTTTCTTATGATGTTATCGCCATTTTTCTGCGTCTCACCTCTGGCAGTATAAGGCTCCATTCTGATGCATCAGCTTCACAGTCACACACCAGTCACTTTCTCCAGGATGCAGCCGCGCTGTGCACATTCATTCACTTCGTGAGGACATTTCTGTCCACACGGAGCAAGAGATCTTGGCATCAGACTCAGTAACTTGATCGTCGCTGATTGCTTCAGTAACGAAGACGCAGACAAGGTAGTAAATGTCGTTGCCATCCAGACTCTCACGAGGAACCTGTTTGACGTCGTCTACTCTCCCTCTCTTCGAGCCAAAGAGTCAATCTTTATCAAGAGACTTGACCGCGAAGTTACTAGTCTTTCTCCTGACGACCTGCGCAAGTCTGCTGAGGAGCAAAACTCCTGGGCTAAACTCGAAGTCACCAAGATCCCAACTGCCTGTACAACACTAAAACTCAGACTCATAAGAACATAAGAAAGAAGGCATGGACCTACTGGCAAATGCGAGGCAGGTCCAATTCACCCACCGGCTTAAGCCAATGGCTTAAGGTAATTAGGTCAGGTCTCATTCACTAAGGAAGGAGCACGGCAACTGACCTAGTAGCACAAGCTGGTCAGGTCTAACTCACACCCACCCACACCCACTCATGTATTTATCTAACCTATTTTTAAAACTTCACAACGTTTTAGCTTCTATGACGGTACTCGGGAGTTTGTTCCACTCATCCACAACTCTGTTACCAAACCAGTGCTTTCCTATATCCTTCCTGAATCTGAATTTTTCCAACGTAAATCGTTAAAAAAAACATGTCAACGAGTACAAAAGCCCATCAGACCTATACCGTCCTCACAAAGAAGCCTTCAGTAGACTCAAGAACGCATCGTTATCTATGAAGTAGGAAAATTGAAATACTGTTCATCGTGCGATAAATATGGCGTAAAAAGCGCCTCATCTGATTGGCGCTAAATCCAATGTGCTGCTTTATTTTAGGATACTGGTTTGTGGGTTAATAAGAAAATGCCCATTCAATTTATTATCAAATCTTGCGTTTCTTGGTGAGAAGTCTGAATTAGGTTTGGGCTGTGTATGTTCTAATTTGCTATTTCTATTGAAGAAATTGTGATATTAATTTCCATGTGATAAATTGTGAATACCTCTTATAATTCACTTCAGACCTTCAACGCTTAGCTGCATTGCAAACTTATGCCGCACTCTGCACTATTCCTATCGAGTCTATAATGTAAATGGTGTAAATATCGACAAGTAAGAGTAAGACACAAGTTTAAAACGTGTATTACTCTTACTCATCTTGTCGCGTGTATTGAGGCACATGGGGTTGGGGTTATGCACCACGGGGATTCTTTTCTTGGATTCCACAGAGACTGAAATGCATCTAGTTATTACTAACTTAATACTCGTTTTATCTAAATAATCTAAAGATTTTTGTTTATTCTTTGGTTAATTAGTCAAGGAAATAACAATAATTCCTCGATATCATTCCGCCTTAAATCCATGGACAGTAATTTTTTTGCACATGTTCAAACCCATTTTAAAGATATTAATTCAAATCTAGCATCCCTAAAAATATATATATAAGTTAAACTCAATCTTATTTTTTAATTTAAAAAAATAACACCCAGCACATTAACTGGATGTGCGGATTATCAGAAGAGAGTTTCATAAACGGCTGTTTATTGCTTTGAGCTCCATTGGTACCTGACTAGTATTAGCATAAACAAAATAATGTTTATGTTCGTCTGGCAGTATCTGGCCTATATTAAGAGTGCATCCAAGGAGGCACAATCCAGGCACCTAGGATGGATCCTGTTGCTGGTGGAGACGTAGGGCCTGCTACTTTACATCTGTTTTGCTTGTCCACCTATACGTACTGGGTATAATTAGCATCCTCAGGAGGACTGTAACATGTCATATGTTTAATAATAAATATTACAAATCTCGACAATTACTTTCTGATTTTCTTTAATCTGTCAAGAATTCTGAATCATAATCAAACACCTAGAATCCTATTGTTCCAGCTCTTGGGCTTGTTAAGGGCATTGACCACTACATGTAGAATGTGACGAAGTTTATGGAGGTTCTGGTTCTGTTAATACGGTAACTTGTATAGAATTATTGAAGTTCTGCAGTACCAGCATGTTGAAGAAGACGACACATAGGTACACTTGGCTTTCATTATTACCCAAACATTCCGAGAATGTAAAACTGGAGAATACAGTAGAAATTCTGAAGAGGTCAATCACTCAGGGAAGGGTGTGGTCAGTCTCAGCTTAAAACAAAGTTATGCAGCCAGACCTAATATGCTAAAGTAATAGCAAGGTTGGTAAGTAAGACACATAGGCAACAGTTAGGCATCTTTATTCCGAAACGTTTCGCCCTACACAGTAGGCTTCTTCAGTCGAGTACAGAAAGTAGGCAGGAGCAGTAGAGATGTGAAGACGATGTAATCAGTCCAATCAGTCTTCACATCTCTACTGCTCCTGCCTACTTTCTGTACTAGACTGAAGAAGCCTACTGTGCAGGCGAAATGTTTCGGAATAAAGATGTCTAACTGTTGCCCATGTGTCTTACTTACCAACCTGTCTGTATTGTATACCATTTTGATATTCAGTAGCAAGGTGTAGCAGCTGGGGATGACGACACAGGTGACCGTGGCCCAAAAGTGTTACCATGGTACTACTGTGTTGATGATACCCAAGTGTTGCATGTGTATTGTTCATTAACTTGTGTTTGAGTTGAGCTTCACCTTATGTGCGCTCTCTAGTGCTCATTTATCTACCTGTGTTTGAGACAGAGCTCCAGCTTCTCTTACACACACCAGTTTATGGTGTTGAACTCCACCTCCTGGTCATGCTATCAGTAGTAGCTGAACACTACGTTTCCTGCCTTTTACCAGTAAGTCTTACAACTAACTCCGACACCCCCTACAACTAACTCCGACACCCCTACATACCAACTACAACTAACCGACACCCCTACAACTAACTCCGACACCCCCTACAACTAACTCCGACACCCCCTACAACTAACTCCGACACCCCCTACAACTAACTCCGACACCCCCTACAACTAACTCCGACACCCCCTACAACTAACTCCGACACCCCCTACAACTAACTCCGACACCCCTACAACTAACTCCGACACCCTACAACTAACTGACACCCCTACACTAACCCGACACCCCTACAACTAACTCCGACACCCCTACAACTAACTCCGACACCCTACAACTAACTCCGACACCCCTACAACTAACTCCGACACCCCTACAACTAACTCCGACACCCCCTACAACTAACTCCGACACCCCCTACAACTAACTCCAACATCCCTACAGCTAATTTCGACACCCCTACAACTAACTCCGACATTCCTACAACTAACTCCGACACCCGTACAACTAACTCTGACACCCGTACAACTAACTCCGACACCCGTACAACTAACTCCGACACCCGTACAACTAACTCCGACATCCCTACAGCCAACTCCGACACCCGTACAACTAATTCCAACACTCCTACAACTAACTCCGTCACCACTACAACTAACTCCAACACCCCTACAGCCAACTCCGACACCCCTACGACTAACTCCGGCAGATATCTAACTTCAATATTGCTCCTTACACCAGCTCATAAAAACAGTAAGTGTGTTAGGCTTCTTTCAGTGGAGCAATATTGACTATGTAAGAGTAAACAAAGTTCGATGTAATATTTTCTTACGGTATACTGACGTGATGAAAAATATCACCGAGAAAGAATAGGAAATCATTTGGCTACAGCCAAATTTCTAAAAATTTCTGCACTTTCTACAAGATGTTTTCTCCTAAGAGATGTTGTGGTGTTTAGTGGAGGTTATTCGAGAGTGGTTGAAGGAGGCTGAGAGTACATCTCTCAGACACAGCGGCCACCAAATTATATCTAGATATTTAGTATAGATTAGTCAAAGCAGTTCTAGAGGATATAAAACCATGGATACAAATTATAAGTAATTATATATTAAGTAATTATTGATAATTTTGAATAATGAATATAATTTTCTATATACGAAAATTATTGAAATAATATAAGTAATGAACTTCAATAAATTAGTTTAGTGGACCCTCGCTATTCGAACACTCCAAACTAGCCCTTTTATGTAAGTTTATTATTGTAAGTGCTTTTATAAGTGTATTTTTGGGGGTCTCAAACGGACTAATCTAATTTACATCATTCCTTATGGGAATAAATTCGTTTGGTAACAGCACTTGAACAGCATTCTGGAATGAAGAATGTTCGAAAGTCGGGGTCCTCTAATTTATATGTATGTATATATATATATATATATATACAATTAGTTTATATATAAATATATATATATATATATATATATATATATATATATATATATATATATATATATATATATATATATATATATATTAGATGGGGTTAAAGAAGTAAATGCTAGGGTGTTGGGGAGAGGGGTGGAATTAAATCATGTTGAGTCAAATACAAAATGGAAGTTGACACAGTTACTTTTTGCTGATGATACTGTGCTTATGGGAAAAAAAGAAAGTTGCAAAGGGTAGTGGATGAGTTTTGGAGGGTGGGTAAAGGTAGGAAGTTGAAAGTGAACATAGATAAAAGTAAGGTGATGAGGGTATCAAAGGATTTAGATAATGAAAAAATGGATATCACATTGAAGAGAGGGAATATGGAAGAAGTGAATGTTTTCAGATATTTGGGAGTTGACTTGTCAGTGGATGGGTTTATGAAGGATGAGGGTAACCATAGAATTGATGAAGGAAAAAAGGTGAGTGGTGCGTTGAGGTATATGTGGAGACAAAAAACGTTATCCATTGAGGCAAAGAAGGAAATGTACGAACGTATAGTGGTACCAACACTCTTATATGGGTGTGAAGCATGGGTTGCAAATGCTGCAGCGAGGAGGAGGCTGGAGGCAGTGGAGATGTCCTGTCTAAGGGCAATGTGTGGTGTAAATATTATGCAGAGAATTCGGAGCGTGGAAATTAGGAGGAGGTGTGGAGTTACTAAAAGTATTTGTCAGAGGGCTGAAGAGGGGTTGTTGAGAGTGGTTTGGTCATTTAGAGAGAAGGGATCAAAGTAGAATGACTTGGAGAGCGTATAAATCTGTAGGGGAAGGAAGGTAAGCATGCGTGAGCGTGTTAGATAGGAGTGAATGAAGACGAATGGTTTTTGAGACCTGACAAGCTTTTGGAATGTAAGCGAGGAAATATTTTGTGAAGTGATTCAGGAAAACCGGTTAGAAGGACTTGAGTCCTGGAAATGGGAAGTACAATGCCTGCACTTTGAAAGAGGGGCTTGGGATATTGGCAGTTCTGGAGGGACTTATAATCTGTCGTATCTGAGCGCCTCTGCAAAGACAATGATTATGTATGAGTGAGGTGAAAGTATTGAATGATGATGAAAGTATTTTTATTTTGGGGGGGGGATTTTCTTTCTTTTTGGGTCACCCTGCCTCGGTGGGAGACGGCCGACCCTCATCCTCAGAGAAGAGAATAAACGTACTTCAGGGAAAACTCAAGGTTCTCCATGGAGCTGTTAGAATATTTTCTCCTCCTTATAGACAGAAAAGACTGACAAAAAAAATACAAACATGAAGACATTGGTACATTATATCAAATATTATGAATCTCCTATAGCTCCTACAAAGCCGGATGCGAGCCAAGTATGCAGCAAGCGTTTTCCCTCTGGATGGCCACACTGAGACGCTGGAACATGAAAATGGCCGCCCTCGGGTCCCTGGAGGTGTCAATGAGTCTGGAACCCAGTTGTTTTAGGAAGCATGTGGCGTTTCTTTCCCATGAATCCAAGGTCTCTGATCCCACAGGGACAAATTGATACTGTTGGCTTATGTCCCTGTACTTGCTGATCTTGTACTCCTCCCTGTGGTCAGCAGCTCCTCCCTGTCGCCCGAGGAGCTCAGTGATTCTTCGCCTTCTCCTGTAGCTCGTGTAGAGGGAGTGTCTCTCTCTCTCTCTCTCTCTCTCTCTCTCTCTCTCTCTCTCTCTCTCTCTCTTTTTAGTTTACTTTTCTCTTCTTTTTTCGACTTTCTATGACTTATATATATATATATATATATATATATATATATATATATATATATATATATATATATATATATATATATATATATATATATATACTATGTTTTGAGTGTGTGTATGTATATATACATATAAATGTAAATCATTCACGAATGATAATTGAGAGTAGTTTAACAAATTTTACTCATACACGTTATGAATACTTTTTATGATGTCCAGTAAAAGTAATTTTTTTTCTCACAAAATTGACAAATTATTTATAGACAATTTTTCAAAATTGCTAATTTTGCAGTTATAAAACAATACTCTGCCTGTCAAAAATGTTCACTTGCATATTCTCCATTTTATCTCAATAAAGTTCCATGAATATTAAGAATATTTTTTTCGTCCTAATCATCTTGAGAGATTGTTGCTTTCTCCTCTGTAATATTCACGATTTTTCTTCGCTAAAAAGGATTTCGGGTTTCTTTCTTTCCTCAAATTAAATTTTGAAATGACAGTGAATTTATCATCGTGCTCCTTTATGACTTTGCTGCTGCTGGTGCTGCTGCTGGTGCTGCTGCTGGTGCTGCTTCTGGTGCTGCTGCAGTTCGTGTCATCACTCAGCTTGTTCTGTTTCCGTATTATTTATGGTAAGCGCCACAGATTAGATGAATTATTGTATACATCCCCACAACTCCCTTGTTCAGTTATCCTTACTTAGCTGTTGTAGTGGTGAACACTCAACTGCTGACGTTATCATCATTCAGCTGTTGTAGTTGTCATCACTCAGCTGCTTCAGTTATCACTCAATTATCATCACTCAACAGTTGTTCACATAACCTTACTGAAGTTCTACTGGAAGCATCACACGACCTCCACAGAGGAGAAAATATTCCAGTCTTCGTTAGGTGTCTTTTACATAATTAAATTTTAAGCTCATTGTCATATTAAGGGACAAATCCTCTACTCAAGCCTCTCCTCATAATGCGCTCCTCCCCAGAAGCTGGGTCACCTTTACCTGCTGGGGAAGATTCCGTGGATTATGGTTATGTGATTACTTTCTCCCAAGCACAGCCCAGCATTTTATTTGGGTGACAATACGCGGATATTTTCTTATTTTAAATATCATTCATGGCTGGATATCTCCAACAGATTCAACGATTTTTTCATGGGTAAAAATTCTTGGCCTCTACTGCTATGTGGGTCTGCTGGCCGCTAGCACAAACATCCTGGCTGACCAAGGCTGTTTGGCTTCTAGCCAGGGGCAAGAATCCTCTCAACCGGTCATAGGTATGTTAATTATCGATGTCTGTCTCTCAGGATCCACTTGCCACATGATATTTCCCCGCTAGTTTGATGGTCGGTGCTCTGAGGATGAAGCAGTTGTGGAACCTGGGTGAGGAATTCACACAGTTCATACAATATAATAAATCTTCCTTGTCTCTGTGTATCGCATTTCTCGCTAGAAAACGATTTCTTCTTGTTCCTATATATATATATTTTATATATATATATATATATATATATATATATATATATATATATATATATATATATATATATATATATATATATATATATATATATATTGCAATACAATGACAAACAACCACATAGGGATTGAATTCTTTAGCAGCAACAGGTAGATTGAGGAGAAGTTTTCCCAGAGGAAGGTAGTGTTGACGCCGGCTTGTCCACCTTGGATTGGCGGTCAGGCGCCGTCCCGTCACCCACGCATCCTGTCCTCTCCACCTCCCTATTTGGTATATGGTCTGGGGAGGGGACCTCTGAGGTTTCCAGAAAGCAAGTTACAGAATAACAAGGAAAAAAATAGCCAACCTAAGCTGCATCCAATCACCGCATCTAGATTGTGCTGCCCAAGTGGATAATACACATACAAACACTGAAATTATATGTAAACCATCGTATTAATACAAGAATCATATGTGTTCATTGTCAGTTTAAACTACTATGCTTTCAGGAGACTTGTTTGCACATCCTAGGTAATGCAACAAATCACCTGTGATTGTAGACATTCTAGGAACCCTAAATGTCTCCCGTGACTATGACCTCCGTAGCTACAAGTCCCTCTCATGACATTCCTGGGTTATTCTGGGCATGTTGCTATGTATGAAAGTTGCAGTCACCAATATGTATGATAGTTGCAGTCACCTATATGTGTGATAGTTTGAGTCACCTAAGTGTGATAGTTGCAATCACGTATATGTGTGATAGTTGCAATCACATATATGTGTGATAGTTGCAATCACATATATGTGTAATAGTTACAATCATCTGTATGTGTGATAGTTGCAATCACAAGTATGCGTGATAGTTGCAATCAGCAATATGTGTGATAGTTGCAGTCACCTATGTGTGATAGTTGCAATCATCTGTATGTGTGATAGTTGCAGTCACCTATGCGTGATAGTTGCAATCACGTATATGTTGGATAATTGCAATCACCTATATGTGATACTTGCAATCACAAACATCTGTGATAGTTACAATCACCAATATCTTTGATAGTTGCGGTCACCAGTGTGTGTGTGGTAGTTGCAGTCGCCTATATGTGTGATAGTTGCAATAACCTGTATTTATGATAGTTGCAATCACCTATATGTGGGATAGTTGCAATCACCTATATGTTGGATAGTTGCAATCACTTATATATGAGATAGATGCAGTCACCTATATTAGGGATAGTTGCAATCACCAGTATGTGAGATAATTGCAATCACAAATAAGTGTGATGGTTGCAGTCACCTATATATGTGATAGTTGCAATCACCAATATCTGTGATAGTTGCAATCACCAATATGTGGGATAGTTGCAATCACCTATATGTGGGATAATTGCAATCACCAATATGTGGGATAGTTGCAGTCACCTGTTCTTCTACATTTCGAGAAATTCTAGGAACACTGAGTGTCTGTCCCATCAATAGGCTCTCAGTAGTGATAGATTCCCCCTTCCAGTCCTCTTAGGTTGTAAACACCTAAAACTAGTTACAATCACCAAGTTGCAATCACCTAAACTTGTGTGAATGTACCTGTACGGCATCCTCATGCAGTTGTAACTGAATGGACTTCCTACTATTGGTTATATAGTTTTATAGTATACCCCCAGTAACGAAACCACAGAAACTGAGAGTTGAAAGGGTCATTTCCTAGGATGTGCAGACAAGTCTGTATGTTGGACAGGGTAGATTAATATGATAGAGAAGTCCTGAATCGATGATAAAATACTCAGAATACTAATGAAAAAAAAGTTATGTGATGAGGAATACGGAATACTAAGGAAGATTCAGGAACACACAGAGTTTTAAGTGGAATAGTTACGATACCAAGGAATAGTCATAATAATTAATATTTAGAATTTCTATAGGCAGTAATTACGAATGTAAGAAGGGATTTATCTGAACACAATCTAGAAATTTCTAGAGGCTTCCTGGACGTATGGTAGTTTAAGCTGGCAATGAGCACATTTGATTCATGTATTAATACGATGGTTTACAAATAATTTCAGTATTTGTGCGTATTATCCACTTGGGCAATGTTATCTCATGTGACACTGGACTAGATCCAGTGATAAGATGCAGCTTAGGGGTGACTATTATATTTTCTTATTATTCTGTAGTTTGCTTTCTGGAAACCTCGAAGGTTCCCTTCCCCTCCCCTACACCACGTGGGGGGTTGAGGGGACAGACTGTGTAGGTGACGGGATGGTGCCTGACCACCATCCTGAGGTGGACAACCGTCAATTCCATCCCTCCGTATATATATATATATATATATATATATATATATATATATATATATATATATATATATATATATATATATATATATATATATATATATATATTATATGTCGTGCCGATTAGGTAAAACTGGTCAATTAGCAAGAACTCATCTAAAATTAAGTCCTTTCTAAAATTTTTCTTATACGTTTAAAGATATATTTTTTCATTTATGTTAATGTAAGAATTTATAATTTTGTACCAAGAGAAACTTTGAAAACCTACCTAACCTTATTACAACAAGCGCAATTTAATTGAGTTAACCAACTAAATATATTTTAGATACGTTAACATTAATTTAATAATAAACAAACGCAATTAAATATATTTTTCGTTAGGTTCAGAATGATTTTTGCGAAATTATTGCATACACAAAATTTCGCTTGTCTTATATGGCAAGAAGAGCGTTGCTTATTTAAGCCAAAATCGCAAGTTTTACCTAATCGGCACGACATATATATATATATATATATATATATATATATATATATATATATATATATATATATATATATATGTCGTGCCGAATAGGCAGAACTTGCGATTTTGGCTTAAATAGCAACGTTCATCTTGCCATATAAGACAAGCGAAAATTTGTGTATGCAATTATTTCGCAAAAATCATAATGAATCTAACGAAAAATATATATTTCATTGTGTTTGTTTATTATTAAATTATTGTAAACGTATCTAAAATATATTTAGTTGGGTTAGTCTAAATCAAATTGAGCTTGTTATAATAAGGTTAGGTAAGTTTTCAAAGTTTCTCTTGGAACAAAATTATAAATATTTACATTAACATAAATGAAAAAAAATATATCTGTAAACGTATAAGAGAAAATTTTAGAAAGGTCTTAATTTTAAATGAGTTATTGCTAATTGACCAGTTTTACCTATTAGGCACTATATATATATAGTGGTTCGAGTCTCCGTCGGCCAGAGATCAGTGTTTGTGAATATTTCGCCTGCTCTTGCGAATTCCTAGCATATATATATATATATATATATATATATATATATATATATATTATAAACATTACTAATAATATTATATTTGTCAGAATTGCTGCTGACTTGTTTCATACAAAATATTACTGAACAAGCTACGCTAAAGCCTCAGCATTTCACAATTTTGATTTAAAATAATGAAAATATAATGTTTATAATAAAAGATTCCAGTTAAACTAAGTAAAATGTTTATGTATGGAAATAGATTGCTAAGTGAAAAGTGACTTTTGTGTATCATAACTTTAAATTGTGGGCTGATCTGTTGCAAAGAGACGAGAATTTTGTTGATATTACAAACTTCACTCTCTTGTTGAAAACAGTAAAGGATTGGCTCACTAACATATATAACTCAACAAGGATCTGGTGTAAAGTGCCCTTCAAAGATATGGTCGCTGTGTGAAGAATACTAAACTACTGTATCATAATGTAACTAATAATGGTAATGGTATACAGTAGACTGGAAATATATATATATATATATATATATATATATATATATATATATATATATATATATATATATATATATATATATATGTCGTGCGATTAGGTAAACTTGATTTTGGCTTAAATAGCAACGCTCACTGCATATAAGACAAGTGAAAATTTGTGTATGCAATAATTTGCCAAAATCATTCTAAACATAACGAAAAAATATATTTCATTGTGTTTGTTTATTATTAAATTCATATTAACGTATCTAAAATATATTTAGTTGGGTTAGGCTAAATTAAATTGCGCTTGTTGTAATAAGGTTAGGTAGGTTTTCAAAGTTTCTCTTGGTACAAAATTATAAATTCTTACATTAACATAAATGAAAAAAAAATATCTTTAAACGTATAAGAGAAAATTTTAGAAAGGACTTAATTTTAGATGAGTTCTTGCTAATTGACCAGTTTTACCTAATCGGCACGACATATATATATATATATATATATATTATATGTCGTGCCGAATAGGTAAAACTTACGATTTTAGCTTAAATAGCAACGCTCTTCTTGCCGAATAAGGCAAACGAAAATTTGTGTATGCAATAATTTCGCAAAAAAACATTCTGAAATTAACAAAAAAATATATATTTCATTGTGTTTGTTTATTATTAAATTATTGTGCTTGTGCTACTAGGTCAAATGCCGTGTTCCTCCCTTAAGTGAATGTGACTGACCTGACTAGGTCAGGGCATTGGCTTAAGTCGGTGGGAGAATTGGACCTGCCTCGCATGGGCCAGTAGGCCTGCTGCAGTGTTCCTTCTTTCTTATGTTCTTATGTATATATTTAGTTGGGTTATTCTAAATTAAATTGCGCTTGTGGTAATAAGGTTAAGCAAGTTTTCTAAGGTTCTTTTGGTACAAAATTATTAATTTTTAAATTAACATAAATGAATAAATATATAACTTTAAACGTATAATAGAAAATTTCAGAAAGGACTTAATTTTAAATGAGTTTTTGTTAATTGACCAGATTGTTGGGGTCAGAGGAGGTCATGGTGTGTGGAGAGATTTGAGGGATCAGATCAGGTAGAGGAGTGGGGAGAAAATCAGAGGTTGTGGCATAGCGCTACATTTAAAGGTTAAGATGTTTCCCAGTGGCCAGGAACTTGGTTCACAGCGGACGTCCCCTTGGCCCTCACGCCTGAAGGCTCTCTTTGTTAAGACGATGCCTGGTGCTCCTCACACTACCAGGGCTTGGCACCTCACCTCGTAACATATTACTTTCCTTGTAATATATATAGTGGACCCCATCCTGTATATATATATATATACAGTAACAGCCTCGTTGATCAGGACCTGATCCACCATGAGGCCTGGTCACAGACCGGGCCGCGGGGGCGTTGATCCCCGGAACCCTCTCCAGGTAATAGGGAGGTACCACCTCTAGAACTTTATTGGGGACCCTCATCCTCAGAGAAGACGATAAATGTTCCTCAGGGAAAACTCAAGGTTCTCCCCAGAGCTGTTTGAATATTTTCTTCTTCTACCACTCCCTATATTTTATATTCTATTTGAACTTTATTAGTAGACAGAATACATTGACAGAAAACACAAGCAAGTATACATTGGTACAATATATCAAAGATTATGAATCTCCAGCTCCTCCGAAGCCAGACGCGAGCCCAATATGCAGCATGCATTTCCTCTCTGGATGGCCACACTGAGGGGGTGCTGGAACATGAAAGTGGCTGCCCTTGGGTCCCTGGTGGCGTCGATGAGTCTGGAACCCAGTTCTTTAAGGAAAGGTGTGGCATTTTTTCCCCCTGATCCCAAGGTCTCTGAACCCACTTGTACTCCTCTCTGTGGTCAGCAGCTCCTCCCTGTCGCCCGACACTGTGATGGATGTAGGTGTCAGCCAGTGTCGACACACAGGTATAATCCCATGCTAAGAGCTTGCCATTCTTCCAAGGATAGATGGTGATCCCGTCGGGGCGGTTTGCTGGGTTGTGGGCGTTGTTGGCTGCTAGTGATCGAGGCTCTCTCTCGGCTGGGCATCCAGCTGTAGCAAGGGTTCTCTTTATAAGAACATAAGAACATAAGAAAGAAGGAACACTGCAGCAGGCCTACTGGCCCATGCGAGGCAGGTCCAAATCTCCAACGGCTTAAGCCAATGCCCCGACCCAGCCAGGTCAGGTTACATTCACTTAAGGAAGGAGCACTGCATCTGACCTAGTAGCACAACCTAGTCAGGACCAATTCACACCCAACCGCACCCACTCATATAATTGTCCAGCCGACCACCTG